>VZTJ01005971.1:125363-223498 GCA_013397795.1 Orthonyx spaldingii
GGAGATCTCAGGCTGGGTCCTCCCCCACGTTCAGCTGCACTGCTGCTGCAAAAAACCTCCCCCCCTCCCTGCTCTGAGGGGGGAGGCGGGGGGGAAGGTAAAGGCCCACTCTTACCAGAAAGAGAAGCACAGGACTTGCTTCTCTGGCAGCAACAGGACAGGAGAAAAAGGGTTTTTTCTCAAGTGTATCTCTCTTAAATATGTTTTTTTCCCTGGAGGCGGAACAACTTTTAATTAGATTATACACCCATCAATACTCAAAACTAACTGGTCACTGACTCTGTTTCTCAAGAAGCAAGGTGCACTGCTTCCTGCACCATAGGTCACTTGCAAGACTGACCCTTCCTGGGTAAACCCACGACACCCATATACCTCTGAGGCACTAGTTGTTTAGGATTTCTTTAACTGCATGTTGGTAGTGAACATAGCCTGCTCAGAATTTGAGTTTGAACATCAAATATAATCATTATTTTCAAATAATTGAGATATTAGGTGACCTTATGCCCTGTTCAATTTCTATGTAAATATCTGTTGATCCAAGAGGCACTACTACCTTAAAATGCAATTGCAAATTATTCTTCATTAAGACATTTTGTTAAAATCAAGAAGAGAGAATATTTTTTCTACATCAGTTCATAAACACTTTTTACTACTAGCTGTTAAACCTGGTGGAGTTCATCAATTGCCATCCATAGGAAAGCATTCATTTAAAAGAACATGGCTTGGTGTCCAGGAAGTTCCAGCTTGCAGCTGTAAGGAGACAGACTATTCTGTATTTAAAGATCAGAATCAGTGATAGTGTTTCTGAATGCTAACCCCCTGCTCTAAAAGCTATTCCCACCATGGCAGGGATTTAACCTGATATGTGGAATGTTATTGTGATTGTTCTGATGTAGATCATGAATAGAACACCTTGTGCATTATAGTTTATTGATGTTTATAGGAAAAAAAAATGCACATATGATAAGTTTCAGTGACTATGATGTAAAAGGCAAATTAAAATATTTTCATTTAATAAAAAGGCAGTATATTCTTCTCTCTAGAACAATAGCAGTTAGAAAGGGATATACACAATTAGGATGAAGATATTCAAATTAGGCAAGGAAATATTTTAAAAATGTACTATCGGAAATGACAAAAAAGCAAGAAATAGGTAGCTGTAACAGCAAGAAATAACAACGAACACTTTAAAATAATGATCAGAGTTAATTAATGCTGAATGAGAATCCTCCAGAAATACTCATTCACAATAATAGCAAATGAGTTCATCATTGCTTTTATGAAAGCAACATTAAGCCAGTGAATTGGGAGTAAAAGCAATTATGTGCACTATGATATTTCTATTCCTCGTTTTGTATCTATTTTGTCTTCCCACAAGTTAAGTCCTCCAAACAAATTCATGAGTAAATGAGTCCATGAGTACACATTATTCTCATGCATAATTCCATGGAGTGAAATTTATGGAAATTCAGGAAGATTGTATTAGTGATGAGCCATTTGCAAATCAATTCTGTGGTCACATTCTTTATCTTGTCTATATTTGTAGTTCCTGCTAAGACGTCTAAACTAGGAATTATCTCCCTTCCTTCCAGACAGAAATGCCGCATGACTAATTTGTGGTAAACCAGAATTAAAACAGGTAGACTGAGTCAGACTAAGAAACAAGTCTGCCAGAAAAACTGTGGATGTCATTGTTCTTCCCTAGTGATTGCGTAGGTTATTTTCTGTTGTCCCTTCCATTTTAAATACTTGAAGATGTACAAAAGTAAATTCAAATGGAAATATCTGATGCTTAGGGCCCAAAGAGATAGAAATATATTTTGGTAGGGAGGTAAAAAATTTCAGTAAGAAATGCTTCAGTAAGGATAATGAGCCTCTGAAGAACAGGGACAGAGATACCTGGCACTCACCCAGCAGCTCCATCACTCCCTTCCTCATCAGGACACAGGGGAAGAAAATAAGACGAAAAAGAACTCATAGGTCAAATTAAAGGTAGTTCAATACTAAAAGCAAAGATAAAATGCACAAAAAGAGGAAAGCAAGCAAGAAGTTTTATTCTCTACTTCCCATCATTTGGCCACTGCCTGGGAAGTAAGGCCTCAGCACACTTAATAGTTGCTCGAGAAGACAAATACCTTCATGATGAATGCCCTCCTCCCTCTTCTTTCTCTCAGCTTTTATTACTGAGCATAATGCCATATGATATGCAATATCACTTTGGCCAGCTGTCCTGGCTGTGTCCCCTCCCAGCCTTCTGCTGACTCCCAGCTTCCTGGCTTGGGGGTGAGTGGGGTGTTGGAGAGATGACTGTGGTGCCGTGGGAACAGTGCTCAGCAATAGTCAAAACACTTGCTTGGTTTTGACACCTTTGCTACAGATACAGGGCACAGCACTATGACAGCTGCTGTGGGGAAAGTTAGCTCCTCCCAGTCAGATAAAATACACAGTCTAAGTGAGAATTTTATTTATTTTCCCATTATTTTTATATATAATATTTTACAGTACTTAAATAGACTGCAGTGAGATGAAGAAGACTTTTCTGTCAGTGTAGCACAGTGACCTTGTGGCTAGCCACACATGCAGCTACTGGTGTCTCATTTCATTTCAAATCAGGAGGGATGTGGAACGTAATCCCAAATCAAGCCAGGATCTCATCAGCCAATTCCATTGGGACATTAAATGTATGGCAAATAATGCCATTCCTTTGTATTCAGAAAATGCTGCACAGAATGCACAAGTTTAACTACCAAACAAGCAGTTCTCTAAGTACCAAAGTGAGAAATTTTGTCTTTCTTCAGATCTACATGCTAAATACTGGATGTCTGGGGAGAAATAGAGAATATGAAGGAATGCAATAGAGGATATGAAGCAATTATAATGAATTTCTCCCATTTCCTGCATGCTAGTTTATCAAGGTATGTTCTAATATTGCAGATAATAGTTTCATTACAGTTGTTACAATCTAATTGCCTATATCCATCAGACTTGTACATAAATGAATTCATTTTGAGGAAGGGGAAAGATGTTTAGTCAAATAGTAAGCTCAGAGGGAATGACCACTCAAAATGTGATCAAAAAACCAGGAGTAAAATTCACAACTCCTCTTCTATATTCTTATTTAAGGGTGTAATTAAAATATAGATATGATTATTTTTAAAAGTCCAGGAAAAGAAGGCTAGAACATACTGACACGGTAAAACTTGTTTTCCTTCACTGAGATTACCTTCCAGTGAAACCCCTCTTTCTATAATCATAAATATAAAAAGTTGGTAGCTTTAAAGGTTATTTTTCATTTTTAGCTTTCCAACCAAATGGCAGGAGTTTGCAAGCTTTTTCAAGGAAGTTTTAGAAGGCTCAGTTTGTTTGAATCTCTGGCAAATAATCTGATGCATTTCAGCATTTGTCTAACACATTTTGTGTTTGTTTCAACATATCTGAACTTAATAAAAACTAAAATGCTAGGATAATTAGATTTATATTTGATGTAATTTCACAGAATCACAAAATATGCTGCTTTGGAAGGGACCCACAAGGATTGAGTTCAACTCTTAGCCCTGCACATGACATCCAAGAGACACACTATATGCCTGAGAGTATTGTCCAAACATTTCTGCCTCCCCTGCTTTACTTCTGACATTCGGGAATTGTCTGCTCCTGTATGCTTAGGAGGTGATATTTAAAGTGACCAGTACTGATGGACCCCAGCACCTGCAAAAACATTTTTCCAGGGCACCTTACTCACTAATTTCCTAAGCAACCTGAATTTTGCTCTCCTCATGTCCAGCGCTGAGGTCTTGCTGGCACTTTTCCTTCTGGCAACAGGGATCTTAAACTCGATTACTTCATGGTCACTGTGGCCAAGGTGGCCACCAATCACCACTTTGCTCTGTTGACAAGGAGTAGATCAAGGAGGAAGTCTTTCTGAGTTAGCTCCCTTAGGACCTGTTCCTAAAGCTGTCATGCAGATTTTTTAAGAATCTTATGGTCCAAGTTTTGCCAGTTCTTTGATGCTCCCAGTTAATTTCTGGCAAGTTGAAGTCCACCATTAAGGGCAAGGGCAGTTGACTTGGAGCTGTTCCATAGTTGCTCAAAGAATAATTCATCAGTGTCAGCTAGGAGGCTAGGTCTTTAGTAGACTCTCACAATGACATCCACATTACTTGTTTGCTCCTTGATTCTCACTCAGAGGTTCTCAATTGTGCCACTGACTCCTGTGAGCTCCATACATTCTAACCCTTCTATAACACAGTACCAACCTTCCTTCTGCCCTGCCTGTCTCTCCTGAAGAGCCTGTAACCATCCAACAGGGCACTCCAGCCACAGGAATTATCCCACTGCTGCCAATGATGTCAAATGATTGGGTCTGGGTCAAAACTTCAAGTTCAGCGTGCTTGTTCCACATGCTGCATGCATCAGTGTAGAAATATTTCAGACGTGGTACGTTGTAGCCAACACCTCTTGAAGCACATTGAGGGATCTCATTAGTGCTTCTTTCCTCAAGTTTGGCAAACCATCTCATTACTCATTATTGGGAAGCCTGGTTTTGTTCCTTGCCCCCTTCCAATCTAGTTTAAATCTTTGTCAACGAGCCACACTAGCTCCTGTGCTAGAATTCTTTTCCTCCTCTGAGATAGCTGCATCTTGTCAGGTGTCACTAGACCAGGGGTTGAATAGATCATCCCATGATTTAAAAAACCCAGTTTTTCCAATTACACCAACCTCAGAGCCACACATTGACCTGATGGATCTTCCTACTCCTATCAATATTATTGCTTGTTACCAGAAGGACCGAAGGAATCACTGCCTGTGCTCCTGATCCTTCTATCAATCATCCCAGGGCCCTGAAATCTCTCTTGATTGCCCTTGGATTTCTCTTTTATCAGAGAGCACAAGCATTCCAACTTGTGATAAAAACACAGAGGTAGCCAATGCCTTACCTTAGCCTCTCTCCCCTTTATCCTTGCGTTTGAAGGATGGATTTGTTGCTCTGTAGAAAGCTAGTACTTGCTTGGTGAAGAACAACAATATACTAAATATTACTTTCTAGATGTTTCACCTTCCTTTCATTAATATAGAGTCCTTTCCTTTTTTGGCTAGATCTCAGTATCTCAATTAGTCAATGTCTTGTTTCAGCCGCATGAACACATCTGCCATCCCTTGCTCTGTGTCCCTGTGATGCTGGATATGTGACACAGGATCTCTGAGAGATCTGTCACTACAGACATACCTATTCAGTGCCTCGGTGTAATCTCAGATGGCACCTGATGCCTATGCTTAGGCAAAGTATATATGCCCTTGCTGTCAAAGCAGCTGATGTCCAAAATTATGGGCCTTAATAGAAGTTACTACAATTGAGGGCTGAGGGGAAACTAACATTTTGCATCAGTTGAAGACAAGCTGAGATTTGAGCTTTTGCTACATACACTCATTTTATTATTCATTCTACTGGACATGCACTACAGCCTAATGCAAATAAGAGTGCTAAAATAAAAATCACTTCCTCAGAAATTGCATAAATTCTGTGTTGTTATGTAATGAAAACTTTCAAAAATGAAAAAAAGAGTTCATATAAAGTGTATTTACCACATATCCTATAGTCCCTATCATGAAAGATGCGGAGTCTATAACCGGCATTTGAGTGTAGTCAGAAGCCACCTTGCTTAATTTGTACCTTGCTTAATGAGCATCATGGTAATTTCTATTTTGTTGCCTTACTGATAATATTACTGTTCTAGAATATACAGCAAACTGTCCCTCAAAGCTTATTCTGTAGAAGCAGTTGCTTATTTTAGTATACGATTGAAACACTAGAGAAAAAAGCTCTTATCTGAGATATTGTTTAATCTTTTATTGACTAAAGATAATAATGGATTTAACGAAAACAATATCCTATGAGTCATATCTTATATGATATTTGGGGAATTAAATTTTACATTCCTGACTTCCCTTTTAAGACTTCACTGCCTATTTCTCTCTGGTATTCTCTTTGTAATAATCAGTCTACTACTGAAAATCCAATCAGTGTTGTAATTTAAAAGCCAAGTTCACATTAACATCATTCCAGGCCATCTGTTCTGGTTGAAATAAATTGAAGATATCTTTTCAAATGCAAACCAATTTTAACATAATACTTTATTTAAGAGTTAAAAACAGAAAATGCATATTTCCACACAAGCCATCCCTATGGAGATAATAGCAATGCTTCAATTTAAATGACAGTTTAATCTTGCTATACTATCCTATATTTTCCATCGTTCCCAAAGTTAGAAAGGAAGGTGCATCCTGCCCATTATTATGAGCACATACATTTTTAGTCTTTCTTTCCAAACAAAAATTTTCCCCCACTTAGATAAAACTCTAAAATTTCTTTCAAAAACTGGGGACATTTTTCAAAGGCTGACTTCTGCTTGAAAAGAAAAAAAAAACACACCACAAATAAATAAGAACAAACAAATGCATTTTCCCCCCATTTTAACTCTTAGGAAGAAATGTTATATCAGGTGTCTTTCAAGGCTTTTAATTGTGCCCACAGGTTAGGTTATAAAGAAGCGGTAAATAGCATATAATAGTTGTTCAAGTATTGATGTCTGAAAAGCCATCTTAGTTTTGAAGTTTCATTCCATTTGTGAAGTACTTTATTTAATTGTAAGCAATTTTCCATTGACAAAGCCAAAATATCTGTATCACAAGTTCTTGTCCTGTGTTCTGGGGCTTTTGGTCAATTTAAGAAAGAGTAGACCAGGTAGTATATATTCTTCTATACAGAAAATAGCATTAAATTCCCTATATAGCAGTTTGGTCAGTGACCAATCTGTTTGCATTTCAGGCTGATAAGTTTAATTTAGATGTTTCAGTGGGCCATGATTCTTACTTAGAATAAGAAAGAATAAAGAGTCACTTCTCAAACTATACTTAAAAACAACTGTACCCTGTTCTAGGCAGAACAGAGAGTGCTTCTCAAATGATGTTGGATATCAAGTGTATACAAGTGAATGAAGTGCCTCTTGAGTGGTGAGGTCTAAATTCTACAGAATGTATGGAATAAATCAACCTGAAGTATAACAGCAATATCAACTTCTATAATGGGTTGTATAATCACCTTCATTTTAATATTCTTGTCCACAATGGAATGTCATGTTTATTTTCCTCATACGATAAATTTGTGTCCTCTCAAATTAGGAAAATATTTTCTTCCATTTCTCTGTTTATCTAAAACCAAACCAAACAATTTGAATGTTCCTTCTTCCTTTCTTTACCAAATTATAATATAAACGAGAATATTTTAGGCTTTTATGAAGCTTATATTTTTACTACTGGGTCAGAAAAAAACCACCAGGTACCTCAAATTCCACAGCAAATACAATCTGATTTCTACCTTTTTTTTTCTAGGTTACAATGAAAATTTTATTAGAAAGTTATAAAAGTAAGTGAAATTTTTAATAATTTACGTCATCTGCAAAAATATCAGCTAAAAGGGATATCCTTTATTTTCTCAAAGAGTGAATTTATGTTCAACCAAAAGGGTAATTTTAATTCATCCTCAGGGTGAATCTTCTTCTTTTATTTTTGCTGGTTACATCAGTACAAAGAATAAAAATAAAATTAAATATAATTTTTTTTATTGTTTGTAGCTTCTTTTCCTAGCTTTTTAAAACAGTAGACAATTTCAATTACTTCTAAAATGTTATAAAAGAAACTCAACTTCTGAAGTGTTACAAATTCGTTTCTTGACACATGAAAGGAAAGAAAAAACCCCAGAAACTTGCAATTTATATTCAAATATAATTTTAAAAATTGAGCTGATTAAGATGTTCTGAAATTATTATATCTTGACATCTAATTGGTGATCACTCTGCATGTCACTACTCAGACTGTATTTGATTCTGATCATCACCTGAGACAGAACATTGAGCGAAAATTGAGAGAAAAAAGAGTGTTTAATGAATTAAGATAGAACAAAAGGATGAGGAGCACAAGGAGGTAACCAAGGGGATAGCTCTTTCAGAATGCAGTGGTAACCCTCAGTGGCTTGCATTCCTGGCAGCCTTTTGTGCCTTTGAACATTTTCTTTTTAAGACTCAAGGACAGAAATTTGTTTAAGGTGATAGAAGGCAATGTAAGCACATTTATTTCTGACAGAAAACTACTGTTGTAGGCTGTGGAAAAACCATTGCTCATGGTTTTAGAACAGATTACATACAGCACTAGAAAATGTACCCTTTGAAACAATTCTGTAAAGGCAGGAAGATGATAATTATGTAGTATGTGTGCCTACGGCTTGTGGAGAGAACATTCTTCATTTTCCAAATGATTAAGCTCACAGAGTTCTGGTCTTCTTATTCATCTTGAGTCAGTTTTAATTACTAAGCATTGACTTGATGTCAGGTGCTATTGCGACACCAAAAGAGTAAAAATTAAATCTGTTGACCAGAAGGCCAAGAACCTTCCTTGCATCCTCACATATGTTCTGAAGTTCTCCCATGCATCAAATGTCCATGAGGAATAATTCATTCATTACCTCAGGCCAATGAGATTAATTTCCTGCTGACTCCAACGTAAAGGCTGGAAAATTCCATTACATCTTACTTTTCTCCTGAAGCTTTGAAAAATGTCTGTAGGACTTTTCCTGATTTATGTTAGATTTGGCAAGCAAGTACCATGATTTTATCTTCATGGTTCTTAAGTGCTTAAGGGTGCATGTTATATAACCAGTGTGAATTTACAAAGTGTTAGGAAAGTAATTCAATAGTCCATTTTATGACCAACCCTTTCCTTTCTATCACTGGAAATGTCCTTTCCTGGGGTTTAACTTTAAACTCAAATATCAGATGGGATGTTCTTTCCAGTTAATCTTCTCAAATGGCACAGGTCCTAATCCTTGCTTCAAAGGTGTTGGTTCTGAGCACAATTGCTTTCTGAAACACGGAAGTATGGAATCTTCTTTTATTTTACACTACCTGACACTGTACTGCAGTTTATGCTTCACATCAAGTTCCTTGGAAAGTGGCTTTTTCTTTCTTAGTTTTTTATTTGGTTGGTTTGGTTTTCGTTTGTTTGGGGTATTTGTCTATTTTGTTTTGGGTTTTTTTCTTGATGAGGTCAAGTCAGACAAAACAAAAATATTTCAACACAATGAAGTTTCAGAGGAGTTCCTAGCTCTGAGAAAAGAACTGAAGCCCATTCCTCTTTTTCACAACTACATAAATGGCCAGCAAAGGAATTTTGTTGACTCCAGTATTCCTTTTAACCTCTGATAGTCTATTCAAATATTATATCACGCTGTTATCCATCATCACATGTTTCTATTAGCAAAGAAACCTGAAGTAACTATATAATACTTTTCATGTGTTGCTAGTACAATTCCAGTTTTCCTGAAAAATATTCAAGTAATTTTTCTATATTGCAATACACCGAGGAAAACTTTCAATACATTGCTTGTCAGTCTTTGCAAGATAACAGCAAACCCATGCATATTCTCATGAGTTTTTTTAGATTGTGGATAGTCCTAGTGGAAAGCAAAAGAAAAGCAGGGATGGTTGTATAAGAAATTTTTACCAGTATTAGTACCTTTTTCCAGTATCTTTTCTTCATTTATCTAGTCCAGTCACACCAGCATTTTCTGTGACAATGACTTTGAGTTGGGTTATGGTAATAAAGCACCTTAAACCAGTGTGTTAGTGAGGAAAAAATTAAAATTCTTCTTAATTAATGAAGAAATTACAGTTTATCTACTTTATCTGTCTGCTTGATGAAGATGTCATAGCAAATATCTTGATGTTTATCAAACCTCTTCTTCACCTCTCACTGGACCATATATTCTTCTCCATGACATAAGTCAGAAAATATCTCTGTACACGTTTTCTAATTGAAAGTTTGTAATGCTCTTCTCAGTTAACAGAATTTGTTTCCACAAAAAAAGAAAATAAAAATGGGCCCACTACCCCATGGCTATCTTCACATTAAATGCAAATTCATCAGAAAACAAAGTCTACTTTAACACTTATGCATAATGTTTTTATTTGTCACTCCCAGACATGCAGAGAATCATTAAAACAAAAATTTTGAGGAATGAAAACAGAGTAGTGATGGAGAAAAATAAGATGGAAAGTGTAATAATAGGATGGACAGAAAAGAATAATAAATATTTTGAAGAATAAGGCACTAGGAAAGGAGAAGGGCAATGAAACTAACAGGGGAAGAATTTTAAAACTGAATCAAATAATTCAGGCATTGTTTTAAAACATGGTTCATTTTGTAATTAAAAAAAACCCAAAAACAAAACCAAAACAACCAAAACCCTAAAACAACAACAAAAACGCATTATTCTTAAAGGCATTCTCATTCAATGGAAAAATAATTTCTAATAAGCTACTATAGAAAAAGAAGGTACAGTAAAAATCACTTAAAGTCACAGACTACCACCAAAACTGAATCAGTAAATATTTAAAGAAAGATGTGAAAAGAGCAATAAGACTTTTCTTATTGCTTATTGGGAAGGAGAGGGCAGGGCAACAAACAAAAACGCACAAAACCTGTCAAAACCTCTCAAAACCCCCTAATGGTTACAAATCAAATGAGGGGAAATTTAGGTTAGATATTAGGAAGGAATTTTTCACTGTGAGGGTGGTAAGACACTGAACAGGTTGCCCAGGGACGTTGTGGATGCCCCAGCCTTGGCGGTGTCCAAGGTTGGGCTGGGTAAGGCCTTGAGCAACTTGTTCCCATTTGGGAGCCGTTCCCGCCCATGGCAGACGGAGTTGGGACTAATGATCTTTAAGGTCCATTCCAACCCCTTAACTTTCTGTCATTCTATGAAAAACCAAAACCGACCACACAATTACAACTTCAGTCTAGTAAACCAAAATAGAATCTTCTCAGTGTCCATAGTTCCACTGAAATTATGTAAGTCTTGAATATTTAAAATGATGACTGGAACAGAAATATCTCTGCTGTTGTAATATCTCAAGATATCAGAATCTCATTATATCAAAAGAAATGTGACCATCAGGCCAAAGGAGTTGAGTGTGAAAACAAATTTCCTTTAGGGGAAAAATGAGTACAAAGTGGATCTATTTTTGTACAGAGACTGGAAATATTAGAGGGAGAAGAAAAAAAGTCCATATATTTTATTACCATGAAAGATTAAGTGATTATTGTGTTGTGAAAATGACCTAAATGACATTCACTCATTTAAAATAAAACAATGAAAAGTCCCTGCTATTCCACGTAGCTTAAAACTTTGGAATTAGCTCACAAATCTTCAGCATTCAAGAGACTTAGTAGTTGAAATTTAGAACAGAAATTAGCAATGTCTGTTACTAAAGTACTTGTAATTTAAAGTTACCACCTGATTTGCAGATTTTGGCTTTCTTCCAAGCAATTGCATTTGACTTAGCTTTTCTCTCCAAAGGTAAAGAGTGCATGTAATTTTACAGATAATTACCTATTTCCTGAATAAGAAGTGGAAATTCAGGAGTATTTAATCACCTAAGACATATGCTAGTACCACAGTATTGTCATTTGGTTAAGTCTTTCTCTGTCTGCTTACCAGGTTTGCATGGAGCAAAACAGAACCCTGCATCTGGTTTCTCTTCAATTTTGTGTGCTTTCCTGTATTCCACTGGTCGAAGGAGGAAGATGCTAGGGAGAGTCAGAGTCCTACCTATGGCTGTGGAAAGACAAGAATCTGATAGGTAGATCAGCTACACTTAGAAATGTTGGACACGTTGCTAGACATTCTGATGACTGATGTGATTAATATATCTGCACTACTTTGTTTTCTTCTAAGAATTAACTTGATTTACCATAATCTAACAATCAAAATATAAGCTTTGTTATTAGCTATAATTTTTGCATTTACTTGATCAGCCATCATGCTGGTGTCATGATCTATGTCATCTACAACCCCTTCAGTCAGAGAGCTGTTCATTTTGAAATTATTTTTAAATTTGAGTTAAAAAACCCCCTCACTTATTGTAAGATAGGCATATAATAAAATCAAGTGGCAAATGAGAACATGACTTTTGCTTTACAAAGTGTCAGTGCAGAACAAATTTTAAATTGCTCAGCTAGAAATTTTTCTTCTGATACTGAGCATTTGTAGAGTTATGTCTCAGTTTTTCAAGTGACTTCCTTGAAATCTAGTTTAACTTTTTGCTCTTAAGTTCAGTAAAATAAATGCTATGTGTATTTCAAATATATTTGTACATCTGTTGCATTGATAACAGTACTCTGCACAAATAGAATGTAACAAAAAACTATGCCTATTAACAAGGATTTCACTTCTGTACTGCACAGCTGAAGTAGGTATCTGAAATTGTTCAGTGTCCTGTAAATAATTTTTTTGCAAGTCCTGGACATGAGGTGCTCCACTGTGATTTCATTGATTAGTATCAGAACAGAATTTAGTTTGGAGGCAATTAACTGAATTCCAGGACACTATTGTCATATTTCAAAGGCATTTTATTGTCCAGAGTTGTTTAAACTTTGAAAAAAAAAAAGTTGTCCAGCTGCAGTGTTGCACACCTAGGTGTTAGATGCTGTTCCATAGTCTGTTTGTAATCCTAGTCCTCTGTCATTAGAGTATAATCCAGAGAACTAGCTTTGACATTAACAAGAGAAAATCCTGCTTTAAGGATCTTCTAAAGTTTAGCAAATGAATACTGAACAAAAAAAGTAGGTAGCACCACTTTTTGTAATGGTTTATTCTATCTTTTTGGAATTTTATTTAAAATTTAATTCACTATTAGCCTGCAAGCTTTTAACATTTATCATGATACAAGTCACGTATTGCTAGACAAAGTCAACAAAGAACCATCAGCTCCCTGTTTTTCCTCAGGACAATGGCGAGGTCATATATGATGGAGGTGTTATAAAGTTCTCTAACAAATTCTAACAGCAGTAGTCTAGGAATAGAAATATAAAAAATAAAAGAAAACCACAACAAAAAATAAAAAATCATTTATCAAAAAAATAGAATTACAAGACTTGTATTCACAGAGGACTGGAAAGACAAAATATGAGTCAAAACTGAGAAAAATATGAAGAATAGGTCCACTGATATCAGTTAATCAGAAGACCCCACTTGCCATACAGCATCCTGGACACCTGCTGTGTGTCACTAATGTCATTGTAGCACTGATTTTTTGGTCTGACCCTGTAAAGCAGGCCTCACATTCTCATAACAAAAGAAAAAAAAAAACAAATGAAACTATGTCTTGCTATATTTAAATGAGGTATATTTTAGAGAAATATCTTAAAAATACACTGGTACATTTAATTTTCTGAGAGAGGGAGAAAAATTTTCATCCAGAATTGTGTAATCTTATGAATTTGGCATCTTTCTGGACCTAAGGTATTTAGAGATAAAAACTTATAAATTGAATGATGCTTCATCCATAATTTATGCATTTAAAATAAAAGAAAAATAAAGAAAAACTTGTGAACAATGCAGCATTTATGTTGCTTCATAGCTCACAGTAAAGTTTCACATCTAAGCTGTAAGCAAGTAATAAGAGGAGTATTATGGAAATTCAGAGGGATTCTTAGCACAACCAGCATGCCCAATGCCCCTGCAATATTGGCTTGTTGTTTACAGTTAATAAGATACACAGAAACCTTCCCTTGTTACAGCAGATAAAGTGCAGTGACAGATATTATCGATTTGCACTTCCACGCTCTAGCACTCCCTGCTTTGTAGGCAGCTGGGTGATCCTCTGCAACTGTGGACGTCATGATTTTCACCTTTCTCCTGCTCAGGGTGAAAGAGAGAGTTAGAATGTCACTTTTTCTCAGTTAATCTCCACCATATGCCTTGTTCTGCTTCTGCTATTGGAGTTTTCATTAACTTTTTCAAGTAAGCTACATAAACAGTCAAAGGCAACAACTGAATTGGAAGTAAAAAGAGAGTTACTTCTCAGTTCAACATTTTAATTGAAATGGGGGAGGGGGGTACAGAGAGAAGAGTAAGGGAGGGTCTAGTTCAATTCCACAGAACTCCATAGAGAATGCAGAGAAGCTGAAGCAATTTCAAGGAAGCCAAAACATTATTTACCAGGAAGGCAATAGAGTCAGTACAGACAGTTTCCAAATGTGACCAGTGAGGCAAGTTAGATGCTAAACAATTGTGCCTTGCTGCAGAAAGAGTTTCCAATTCCAAATTTGATCAGTGAGACCATTTAGGTCTTTCACAACAGTTGTCTCTCACTGCTTCGATAATAAATCAGTGCTTTTACAAATCTCAGTGTGATAGAAACAATTGTGGAAACATCAGCCTCTAAATCCAGTGATATTTACTTTACAGGGAAATACAACAAAGGCTGAGGGTTTCCAAAACATTAATTGTTTTTCCAGCCTTTCTTTTCTAACATCTATCACTTGTAGAAAGAAAATTATATTAGACTTTCCATCGCTTTAAATAATGTTTTATTAGGAAATTAAATAAACCACAACAGGAAAACTTGTTAAAAAGAATGACAAAGGTTGGGTAATCCAGACAGAAATAAGCTAAAGGTTTGAAAATAAATCTGTAGCCTGACACTACACTCGATGCTAACAGAGGTGCTTTCCCTATCTCCACATTCTACTCCACTCAAATTTACCATGTGAAATACAGTTTCTTCTCCAATATCTTACTTTGTTCAGTATGCAGCACCAGCTTCTGTCTTTCAAAAGCTAAACTCTGAGCTCAGAGGTCTTTTCCAACTTACTGGTTCTGTGATACCTTAAGGGAGGGGAAGAGGGCTCTATCACTGGTTATCGCTCACTAAAAAAGGTTCAGGTTCCTCTCAGGAAATTCCCACTCTGGATTTGTGCTACATATTTCTGTCTAACTTAGAACAGTCTTCCACTCTAAAGAAATGCATTTTCTCTTCATGAGTATTTCTCTTTTCCTTCACCTCTGAAGAGCCTGAGGACTGGCACAGAACTGTCAGGGCAAAACCAGTCATTAACCTGCTTTCTCTATCAACCACTCCTTCAATAACCAACCTGAGAACAAGTAAATTAAATTTTCCTATGATTTGCCAGAACAATATAAGACTATTTGCACCCAGCGCAAAACACTTCATATGACTGAGAAAAATCTCACCACATTAATGTGTGAGAAGAAACAGACACATACACAGACATAGTACAAGTTAAAAAAAAACCAAGACATTGATTTACAGGCATTACTTCTTTGAATTGTGTGCTTGCAAAACTGCAGCCTTAACTTTTTGCTTAACTGTGAAAAAACAGCATAATATGTTCTTTTATCCAACACTTCGGTTAGTGGTATGTAAATTATAAAAAGCGCAATATAGTACATACTGGAGGACTATGTAGTTCTGGGGGTTTTGGTTTGGTTTTGTTTGTTTATTTGTTTAACTGCAGTACATTTCTGAACCAGAACCGAGGGAAGACATGACTTCCTGGAAGTTGTAAGAGAGTAATATGAAGATTAAGAAGACAGTTTTATTGAGTAGGAATCAGATATAGAATATCAGATATTGAAAAGGGGTCTTCTTCTTCCTCCTCTGTTTGTCTTTATGTATAATATGACAGCCAACTAACTAAAATACTGGAACCAAATATATTTATACTATACTGCAATACCCGAAAAAAATTGCACCCTTAGGAATCATGTCACAACGCAGATAGTATGTACTGTGATATGCAGAAATCCAATTTAATGGATCCAATACACTGCCTATAAAAATCCAGTTCCAAAACACTTAAGAATTTTAATCAAGGAAGTAGAGAAATTCAACAAACACCTTATTAAAATTCCTACTCATTTGTTTGTGCATACATAGGGAATACACAGTGAAAAAAAGGGTTTGCAGTGGGGTCGTTTCCCCGTCTATTGCCAATATACTGCAATTATTAATTATTAATTTCTATACACCTACTTTAAAAACAAAAATTAGTCATTTTCTGAATAATTTCATATGTAGAACTCCTCTGAACCACTGAAATCTAGAAAAAGTCTGAGGTTATTTTAATAAAACAAAATCGTAGTCACATGAAAAATATATAGAAAAGTTCTGCAAATTTATGCCTTGCTGAGAGACTATGCTATTTGCAACAAACACATTCAAATATATCTGACACTGAACTAAGAAAGGTTATTAAAAGCATTAAAGATAGACAGTTTGTCAAGATATATCAAGGTTATCAGTAATAAAATATAAATAAATTAAGAACATTTATAATAATAGAAAACATTTTTATTTTTCCTGTGTACCTGATCTCTCCCAGAAAGAAATTGTAAACTGTTTCAGGAATATAATTCCAAGAGTAAAGCACATTTCTACTGATAAAGTACTGAAATACTTTTTTGAAGTACTAAAAGGTTCTTTTCTAGAACTCAAACTAGCTTGAAATTTAATTACCTAAAAATACACCTTTTTAAGTGCTCAATTGGTCCAATAGTTTATTGAAGTTTATTTACTTCTACATGTTCAATAATTTCTTTTCAAGCAAATTTTATAAATACTCTTTTCAGCAGACAGGAAAAAAATTAGAAAAAAGTAATGTTTGATACTTTTATTGAAGTCAATAGAAATATTCTGTTGAGTGATGAGATGTTTCTGTAGGTGTTTTCTTTCACTTATTTTACTACCTTGTTTTGCATTGTTTGTAATGTAATCTCTCGACTATTACTTCATCATAAAATACTCCCTAATGTCAAGTATGAAAAGACAATTGTAAATTTTTTCTTCTTTTGAAATTTTTCTTTAATTAAAATTAGTAAATCTGGAAGCATAGCAGACCATGACAGAGAATTAAATTCTTGCCATTATACTCAGTCCTTTTATATTTAACTGGAACATAAAAGGTAATTTTTAAGGAAAAAAGAGACCATTTTTCTTTTCCTTCTGTGAATGCCTATGATAATGATTTATTTCTATGTAATTTAAAGAACCTCTTATAAATGCAATATCTGAGTTACACTTTTAGTGGATTCCCTTTTCCTGGAACAGTCTAACAAAAGAAGAAAAAGGAGGACACAGGACTGCAAGCAAAGCACAGATGAGGCTTACCTTTGCCTTTTCACCCAGAAGTACTTTTCAGCTACTTTGCTGCAGAACAAAGAGAACAGAATATTTTTACCTTTCTTTGGTGATCTGTGTTTTCATGTTGATCCCTTTTAGTAGTTCAAAAAAGCCGATTGTGCTGAGAAGGTCTAATGCAAGTGCCTCTCTTTTTATTCCCTTTTCCACCCTCTCCCCCAAACTGTGACAAAACACAGCCAACATCAAGTGTGATTCATGTGATAATCATGGGGGGACCATCTACTGGGCAGTTGCCTACAAAGGGTGCTGAGGGATTGGATAGTCAATCACCTCTGGGAGGCTTCCAATAAAGGAGGTGAAGAAGTCTCTTTTCTGGAGGAGATTGTTAAGTGCATGCCTTTTTTATGAAAAAAACATGCCTCTGAAGGAACTGGGTCCTATGCTTCATTGACATTTTTTGCTCTTAACTGTAATTAGTGTCTTCTCTTTATCGTTCTTCTGCTTATTTGCTAACTTGAAGAGCTTTGTGATATCAGAAACTGAGAACAATGTGAAGTAATAGTTATATGTTATAGATGGATATTATCTTTAGGTCTTCGTTTCTCAGTTGTAGCAAAGAAAACTTTTCCTTTACATGTTTTGGAAGATGAGTGCTAACAGGTTTATTTTATCCCACACACCAGCTGAGGATACTAGGATTATTGGCTTTTCTAACAAATTCAGCTGTGCATAATTTTAAATGTTTTTATTGCGTTACAGGTGCAAAGCCTGTTTACACAATATTAAAATAATGCTTGCTGGCTTGAAAACAGTTTGGCTGGCAAATTAGTTTCTCTAGCTGAAAAAATGACTGTTCTTTTTTCTTAGGTGGATGTAAAGTTGTATGGACTTATTTCAATTATGGTTCTTCCTTATTTCCATCTCACTGGGATCCCTCATGTTTGTCTGTAAGTTGTGCTCTCAGTGGTTGATTGGTTTATCAGCATTTTGTAGGACTATGTACCCAATAGTTATGACAAAAAGATAGCTATTAGAGTACTTAATGATCTTTCTGTAAAAAAAAAAAAATTGTATTGTAGCCGTATACATATACCTGTGGATATATACATATGTACCTGTATATATACGTATATACACATATATATATCACTCAATTATTTAGAGCAGTGGTCTCCAAAAGGACATGTGTGATGGAGGTGCACAAGACAGTCTAGTAGACTGTGAGAAGGAAATATTAAAACTTGGATAGCAAAGGTCTATAATTTATTAATAAATATATAAATACATATAAATATATAGATACATGAATGTTTTCGGTGTTCAGAAAATTTTTACTAATGGAATGTGTGATCAAAAACGTTTGGAGACCCTTGACTTATAGAATCAGAAATATCTGCAATGGTGTTTAGAAGTCAGGAGAGTTTCACTCAGAACATAGACCATTCTGTGGATGTAAGAGCATATGATGATGTTGCATTTAGTGTGTCAAATAATAGTTATTGAACAATGCAGACATCAAGATTAGACAGTCTTCTTTTTCTGTGGTGGTATCTCATGATAAAAGATAAGATATATTCTTATGTTGATATTTTTAAAGTTAAATAAGTAAATTTTCATAATTATAATGAAACCCTTGAATCAGTATTTTACAAAATGCAGTAATGTAACTTGTCTCTTAAACAAGTTAGTGTTTTTAGGATAATTACATGTAATTGACTAGTTTTCTAACAAGACGTTTAAGTGGAAGATGCCTTATGCAAAGAACATAATAAAAGAAGAGCAATAATGACAATTTGTTTTACGTATTAAAATATGTATTTTATTGGTAGTTTAGTGCAGATGGTTTGGCATATATTTACACACTACATTGTCTTACTAGGTTGACATATGGTGAGCAAATTCTAACTGGTGTATGTCCAAGACACCCACAGCTGTTGGAAAGATCATCAGCTCTGACAAAGATGCACAAAAATCTAGATACGGCTACAATAAATGTCAAAACAGATTTTAAAACTAAATAGAGGTATTTTTTCCATAAATTTCACACTTCAATCTAAACCTTTGAGTCATACTCTGAAGAGTCTCCACCTTTTTTGGAAGAAAAAGAGAGACTTGTTAAACTGCAACACGAATAGTTCTAAAGAATCAGAAGAATTGCATAGAAGAACTTTGCTTCTTGAGCAAAGTTAAAATTCTGTTGTTCTTCCATAAAAACTGAATAGTACTGTTGTATATTTTCTTTATTTTAAGAAAAAAAGGTGCATTTTCAATAGCTTTAGATTTTGAAGGAGTATTAGTAAGACAGCAAAAATGTTGCCATAAATCCACATAGCTCACATAAGCTTTGAATAATACAGAATAGCTGCTGTTCAAAGTCTTCATGGTTAGCTGAGGCAGTGTGAGAAACTTAAAACTGACAACTTAAAGCCTTGAATCTTCATCTCGCATAATGAATCTAGTTAAAAAATCAAAAATGTGATATGGTACACTGTAATTTTTTATGAAGAAGTAATTTCATTGTCACTTCTATGATTTCATAACATCAGTGTAGTTGTTCAGATGAGAGATCGTGTGATTCAGAGTACAATGATATTGTATTTCTCAGTCGAGTGAATAAGAGGCTTTTATAGACAATGGGTTCTCACACAATATTTCACAGAGATATTAATGGTAGATCTTTGATTTTTTTTCTCGGTTGTTTTGCTGGGACAAGAGGTTTTTGAAGATCACCTCTTTCCAAGGAGAGTAAAAGTAGGTTTGCAGTAAAGCTGAATTCTTTATAGCTTTCTATTCTCATGTCTTTATTGGGTGATAAACACAGTCAAAAATAATAATAATTGCACTTATTCTGCAGATATCATGCATGCCTGAGATTGGAATCTTGCTATGCACCTCTACAACTAACTTAAAACCACTAAATAATAGTTTTTTTAAAAAATTCTTTCATTTGACCTTTGTTTCTTTTTTTAATAATTCTTTATTTATATAGTGCACATGAAGTTTAAGTTCCTTGTCACAATGACTAATACTAATGGCAGGAGGAAATAATATTTTTTTGGTTCAAATTTATACTTAACATTTTTCTGGCATATTTCAATTAAAAGTAGAATGGTCATCTAAATATTCCTTCAATGTTTTGAAATCTGCAAAAGCTGTTGACTATGCATGACATTTTAATTTCCTCAAAAGATATAGTGATACTTTCCAGATTGTCATAGAGTTGGGAATCCATAATTAAATCTCTTTGTTTATTTTGACAGACAACTGTATATACTAGGAAACTGAGCAAAATACTTAAATTCATATTATTTTATTGACCAACACGTCTTTCATTTGATCAGCATATGAGACATACATTAGTCAAATACGTGCATTTATAACCACAATTTAAAATAACAAAAAAACAAAAAAAAAGTTAATACGACAGTGACAATGACATTGCCACTACTTTTGTATATGGACTCAGTGATGCAGTGAATTGAGCTTTTTATGCCTCCTTGTCCTGGTGTGCACTTCCTTATGTTGCAGTAAGATTGGTTGGGAGACAATGTCAGTATTACCGACTTATCCTTATGATAAAGTAAAATATTGAAGAATTTGGAAACATTAATTCTACTCCTCTGGAGCTAGACCTCTGAAAAATAGATGGTGTTGTTTTGAACTTAAATTCAAGTAGCCTGATTTTAGGGCTGAAAATGCTGGAAGATGAAACAATCCACCCCAGTCTTTACTTACTACTTACAAAGTGTTCATTTGGGGTTTGAACTTGAAAATGTTAAATGCTGCTGTGATTCAGTTAGACAGATATTCACCAAGAGCTGAATGCAATGCTTAGTAAATATCATAATTGTTTTCTTCCCCAGTGAATTCAGAGAGCTTTGCATCAGTCTCTTAGCCATAGCAAAGGCTTCTTTTCCCATGTGTCCTCTGACTAATTCTCTGTCTTCATTTAAAGCCAGGGCAGAGTTGTGTCTTTGTTCTCTTGGTGTTCTCATGTTTGCCTGTTCAATTCCTCCTTCTAAGGACAAAACAACTGTTTACTACAACTCCACCTGATGCAGATTTGTGCCAAAAGCAATTTGGAGAGACTCTTGAGCTGAATGTGGATGTTTTCTTGGATTTTTATCCACTTTCTTGTATTAATCATTCCCTCCTTGAACATGTGGGTTTTACAACACATGACAAAGTGTTCCCCAAATTAGCCAAATATAAATCTAGAGAAATATTTTTAATTGCATTTCTCTGTCTCTACAGTTCTCCAGAACTACATTAAATGGATTATTCTAATAAACTTCAAATCAAAATTGCATTGTTTTTTAACTTACTGTGCAGTTACAGAAATGATACATGAGAAAACAAAAAATTTATATTGCTATTATTCTGTTAAGAGTTTGCCCCATTAAATATTATGTCATAATCTGGAAAAAAAAAAAATAAGGCAAAAAAGCCCTGCAAGAAAACAAAACATTTATAAAAGCACTTTTTACAAAAGAGTAGGTCTCATAAGACTAAGGTGAAAACTGTGGTACAAGAGAGCAGGGAAGGTAATTATCTTTCCGACAATTCAAATAGTTTCCTTGGATATGCTCATGAAGCTTACTTATATTGTAATAGAAATTTGAGGCTTTGGAGGAATAATAAATATGCTTCCTGAAAGGACAGCAGTAGTTTCAAACTAAAATGTCAGGAAAAAATAATTTCCAATCTCAACAAGTTTGAGGAACCAATACACAAAAAGTGACCCTGAATGGTATGTAAAGAATATAAATGTTCTCCCAAAATATTGAAAGTAAGTTTTCTTTTTAGAGAAGTAAATCCCTTCAAATAGTTCTGTGAAACTCTCTAATTCTTACTTAAGAAGAAAGAAGGTTCTAATTTCTTGTCACATTCCATTCTGAAAAATATTTCAGGTTTAAATGATATTTTGAAGAAAATATTTTATGAGTTCCATATTCTAAGTATTAATTATATAATTTATACAGAAAAACATGTATTATAAAATAATTATAATTATTGAGAACTATTTCTTCCTAAGGAAACCAAATTATAGATTTTTAGTATGTTGCAATTTTTCTGCTTTTATGACAAAGCCAGTATCTCTGGAAATGAAAAAAATCTGATTAAATCTAGATTTTAACAACTGTTTTCAAAATAACTGTTCCTTTTACTGACATATGTCTCTATTGAAATTTATTCAACAAGCTGTGCTGAAAATAGAACTATGCTATTACTATTTCACTGCTGCCCATACGGGTACAAGATTAATTCACCAGAGAAGAAAAGCCTGGTTTACAGAAAATAAACCATTGTGCTAAATGGAATGAATCATTAGTAGGGGTGAACCCTGAGGAGATTTAAAGCTGGATCGAGATTGACTAATGAGAAAATGAAAGGAATATGGCTCCCATCCTGACTAATTAATCAGTGAAAGCCCCATGCCAGAGTCTCGAACAACAGGGTAAGCCTGCTCTATGTTCAAAGTTATGCTTTTTAATGATTACTTTTTTCTGTCTGGCTTTTTATTTAGATATTCATGTATTGGCAAGTCAGTCAAACCAATGCCTGCAGTATGGTGGAATATTCTCTAAAATGCCTTGCATTCAGAAATTTAAGATGTGTTTTCATGCTATATCACAATTTCAGAGTGCAATACGTTGCTGTACATTGTTTTGCCACATGCAAGTTTCAAACTCTAACGTTGTTGCTTGGCACTTTTTACTTTTAACACATAATCAACTGCTGATTTATGTGGTTTGTAGTAGTAATCTAGTGTCAATTTGGCTGTTTTCTTGGACATCTTGCGTGAGGTAAGTACATATGAACTGGTTTTTACATTAAATTAATACTCAATATGTTGCATCCAAATTGTATTGTATTTATCAAAAATGTAATGTACAGTTAGCCTGAATCTCCATGGAGAAGCTACAGTGTGTATGCAGATGTGTAGGAAACATGAGATTTTCTGAGTATGCACAGATGACTGCAAATACATACTCACAGTAGGTTTGATATTCTGGAGGCACTTGCTGATGTTAATCATTCTTTCAATGCAACTCTTTGTGGTATTCCATCTAAAGTATTGTTCAGACTATAAGTTAACAATCTAAACTAGAATGATGTTTGCTGTATCCAATGTATAGCCACACATATATTCCTTAGGAATCCAGTCTCATCCAGGATTTGACCCTACTTGCCATATATTCAGGAAGAGTTTATGACTTCAGCAGGTGAGATTTCTACTTTTCATATGATATTCATTGCAATGCTTCAAAGTGATTGTCAAAACAACTTGAACAACTTGAAAAACCACTTTATTTTCATTCAGTGGCAGCATTCTTGACATCAGGTACAATGCTCTCCAGACATTTCTTCCAAGTGCGTGGCTACCAACCAGCAGTGACAAGCACAAAGTCACAGCAACACAGATGAAGAGTAAAGCAAGCAACCCAGGCTGAATGGATGGAAAGCACTTTTCACTATTTATGCACTTAACACTAGGGGCAACATTCACCCTGTATTCAGATTCAAGTATTATGCTATAATTTCACACACATTGAAGTTAGACTGTATGCTAGCTCTGGTTTACCAAATAGGAAATCTCTCAAAGTGTCAGCTGCAAGATATGTACATTCACATAGATAACAGACCATGGATTCAAAAACTTTTATTTTTTTGTTGTCCCTGTGGACTGGGAGTGGTGCTGGCTGTTCTTTGTGACAGGCCACTTGAATAATTATGCTTCTGAAAAACAGACCATCAAAGAAAGGACTGCTACTGCTATAATAATATTAAGTACATGTGCAGAATACTTATGCTGGAAGCAGCATAAATTTACTGTAGTGTTATCATCTCAATAGAGGTGTTTTCTTATTATAACATGATTTCACAGCATTAATGAGGTTAGTATTCATTTTGCTCACAGAAGTCACTAATACAATAGTTAAGAGTGAGTCATCTACTTCCCATGCAATTATTTCTGGGTAAAATTTTGCAACGTATTTATGATTCATTTTCCTATTACCTTTCTACCTTGCATAATTCACAGCATAGTTATTATTTTTTCAGGATCATCTGAAATGAAATTATCATCATGAAAGAGAAAACAAGTAGAAAAATACATTTCTGGAAAGGGATATAGACTATCAAAACAAGTCTTCTTAATTATTTCAAAACAAAATTTTAACTCTATTCAAACATCTAAATTGCTTACAATTTTCTTGTCACTAAAGAAAGATTTGAAATGTTGGTATTGGCTTAAACCTTGTACTGGGACTAAATTTTCTTTTCTTTTTTTTTTTTTAATTGGTTTAATGAACGTCTATGTTTTATTCTAAGCAATATAATAAATGTAATAGATGCTTCACACAGCACAGGCCTTCAATCAGCATAGTTATCTTAATGTCAGCTCAAGTGTTATTTCATTGACTGAATGCACCTAGCTGGATTGAGGAGCATTTCAGGGGATTACCGAAGGATATAAAGATGAATGCTATAGCAAACCATGTTACAAGGTATTACTCAATTTGACTAGCCCCAAAAACATGTAGAAAACTGTCAGAGAATTTTGAGCATGTAATTACCATTACCCTTGTACCCTAGAAAAAGAGAGAATTTGCAATAAACCCAAATGCTTTGTAATGGGCAGCTGAAGGACACCCACATACCATGTATTTGCAATAGTCATAGACATCCTATCTATGAAAAGCAATGAGCACATTAGCAATGTCCGCAGGACAGTCTGCTATTATATTTCAAATCTGCCTCTGTCAGAGGAAGTTTTTCCACTGGTTTAACATTTTTCTCCCTCACCAGTTTTCTAAAAGCTAATGTGAGAGACAAGTACAGGAAAAAGTTCTAGGAAATTCTGTATCTTGTCATGGACAGGTTTATCACATACTGTAATAAGAAAGTGCAATGCCTACATGTCAGTCTAAGCTTTTTCTCCTCTATCAAACAAAACTGCATTCTTGGTTCCTTGGGGAGTTTTCCTCTTTGCTGTTATGCTTCCAGATCAACACATCATTGTAGGTCAGGTTTTCTGTCAGCTGGAAACACAGTACACAGACACCCTGAGGACTTGCCCTCTTATGCAATGGACTTAAATGATCCAACGTCTTTGCAATAACCATAGTATAAGTGTTCTGGTCTGTCTGCCAAGAGACTATCCCCAGGGTGAATTTAAAGCTAAAACTTCTTGCTTGCATTGAAAAGTATCTTTAAAAACAAATGCAGAGAGTATTAGCATGCATTTCTGCTCAAGGTTAGAGGTACTTTTGTAAGATTATTTAGTGGTTTCTTTTTACTGGTATATACACTATTATAAAAATAATTCAGAATATGCATATTTAGATGTAACCCAAAGCCAATGATATACTTGTAATAGAAGTTATAGTCTAGCAGTTGTGTCAGAAAATGAATATGATTGTTCAAATATTGAGGCTGAAGCCAAAGCAGTTACATCCATAGAGGCAAAGTGTCTTAACCAAGACGTAGGGAATATTTACTTGGCTTGAACCAAGACATTTGCTTTCCTGAACAGTGTTAACTGTGGACAGCATACAACCATTTTGTAACACTGTAGCACTGATAATAATGATAACCAGCAACAAAAACAGTTTGTTTGTAACAGAGTGAAGCATAAACACACAAATAATATGTAACCAGGAGAAAACACATGGAAACTTTTGCGACACCTGCGGGCTAAAGGAAAAAGTGCCAACAGTAAAATCAGGATAAAACCAAGAATTTAGATAGACACAAGAGAGTTTATTTCAGGGCCACATTTGCTTGTCTTGTCTTTTATAATGAAAAGATACATTTATTTGGATACATTGTAAAAAGATTATAACCATAACCCTCCAGAGTGAGCAAGAAGGATGTCTAGTAAAACTAAAACAAGTATTCTCCCCAAAATAGATGAACTATGTCAGGAGCAAATACGAGCACCATTTTTTGAGCAAGCTAGAAAATATCCATGCTGCTTCCAGCTCTCCATGTGGAAGAGCTCTCAAACTTCATAACTTTGATTTCAGACTACACAGGTCAAACACTGTCTGCATCATCACAGGGTATCAGCTCGCTGGTATTCCCCCCCCTAGCTAATCTAGAGTGATAAGGATTAGTTGTTTGAAAATTTAGTGATAATAGCTGGTAATGGGTAAGTCAATACACAACATTGGCGATTTATATTTGCAATGATTTATTGTCAATCAGCAAAGTGCTTTCTTGAGGTTTGAAAATGACCCAATTTAACAATCCTTTAGACTCTCTCGTGATCATATCTATTCCCATTTGCAATACAATTGATCATAAATGTAAAAGCCTTTCATTATTCAGAAATTATAGGCAGAGAGGAAAAAGGGTACACATAATTTTACTCCATAGAAATTAAGAAAGAAGTTTTATAAATGCTAACAAGTCACACAGTAGATTCCCTTTAAGATCTATGGGGATTAGTAAAGGAAGACAGTGAAGGTCAGGGAATGTGTATGTTTCATTCTCATGTTCAAATATATGACATCATGATTAGCTGTTTACTATACAAACTAAATAGCTAATGAATATCATGGAAGTTTCACAGGTCTGTGTAGCCACCAATATGATAAACACCAGCCTCCGAGTTAGTTAAACCCATTGCTGCTAGAAAAGGAATATATCAGAAAGCAAGACTGTGATATACAGGTAGAATGATGAACCTTAAGAGAAGTTTGTCCAGATTTGCTTCTAACTGGATGACAATGCAGAACTAGAGCTGGCTGATGAATGGTCACATCCACTGAATATGGCTAACCAGCAGAAATGGAAAGAAGGAGAGCAACAGGCTTAAAATAACAGATTTCAGAAAAGGTAGACCTCATGAACATAAAAAAGTGTTAGATGAGCCTTCTGGGAAAGATTAGAAAGCAATGACAGATGAGAGAGAAACATCTAATTATAAATTATAACTGTCTTCACAAACTTTTCTGATCAGCATAATTGCAAGCTACTAAAAATGATTCCATAAAGATGAAAGTTTGTCATATATTGTTTGCTTTCATCTTTAGTAAAAAAGTAAACTTCTCTAACTGCATCGGTATTTTTGTAATAAAAAAGTAGCTAAGGTCTCTTACTGCGCTAAAAAGAAGACCTTTTAAAGCAATGAGAAAACTTAATTATTTGTTGGATAATCCAGGGCTGATGAAACTCATGCTTGTGCCTAAGATACTCGATGAAATAAAATAAACAGCATTAACAATTTTTATGAGAAGTCACAGAGGTAGATGACAGGACAAGGGTCTGTTTTTAAAAAGCAAGACTTTAAAACCCAGAACTGTTTAGAACTTCAATTAACTTTTATTTCTCCTGTGCTAGAAGAACAATTAACCCAAATATCTGTAAAAACATAGCAGAAAACAAGTGACATTTGTTACATAAAATGAATTGCTATTTAACAAGAAGTGCAAGCATCCACATGTAGGCAAGAATACTTAGGTTTCTGAACATGGTTTAAGAAAACAGAGGCAAGCAGTATTTTCACAGAAAAGGTTCAATGGTTATCTAAGCTGACTTTTGCAGGGGAAAATTAGTGATTTTTAAACAGCAGGATATTTTTAAGACACACTGCTCTATGCAGGCAAAATCTCACTTGCCGGTTTGTGTTCAGTTTGGGGCTCTGATCTTCAGTGAAGTTTAGATGAAAACAATTAAAATGCCTAGAGCTCTAGCAATGTCACTGATGAGAGGATAAACGAACAGAAGTTATTCAGAGGTGAGAAGGATGAGGGAACCTTCTACAGTAGTCTTCAAATAGATAAAACCATGCTACAAACGTAAAGGAAATGAGATAATGTCTTATTCTTTTGTCCATAACAGATGCTGCAAAAATAATGAGTGTGAATTCTGGAAAGAGAGAATAAGAGCACATATCTGCTGGGATATGAGGTTGGGCTATGTGACCTTGAAATGTCCATCCAACTTTATTTCTCTCACTTTTCATAAAAGAAAAAACAAAACAAAAACAAAAAAGGGCAAAATATTCACCACATTACTTTAAGTGGGGAAATTGTTGGAATTGAAATTTAAGTGCTTAGGATGTGGATGAACATCCACAAAGGAATATTAACTTTGAATTGAGGAAATATAGAGTGCTCAGGACAGTAATGCATACACATTTGCATATGTGTGTGTATTTCTATGAAATTATTTACTTCTGTACATATAGCTATGATGTGAACTGTGATGTTAACCACTTGAAGCTGTGTAGAAGAAACTGGTGGCAGATGATTTATTCATATCTAGGAAAAATGTCACAAATCTGATCAGTAGCACAGATTTTCAAAGCAAACTGCTGAAGATGAAAAGATACACCATGTAAGCCTTGCATGTATATGTTGAAAAATTCAGAGACACAAACGAGTTCACTGTCAAGATATTAATGCATGTTGACAAGAATGAGCTGTGAGTGGGTCTCAAACTGAAATGCAAAGCAATATTGCAGGTCAGAATGGAAGTCAAAATTATTGTCAAAATGTCTTTTCCTTGTAAAATCATCCTTCAAATAATAATTTATCATTTTTCCTCTTTGCACAGTTTCCTGGGGAAAAAATTGATTTCCACCTGAAAAATAGAGTTATGGTATTAAACGTGAATTCATTTCTTTTTTAAGTGATGGAAGTATTGTATGTGCTTCATGAATTGTTAGAAAAAATGACTGATCCTGAAGAAAATACCTAACTCAGAGCCAGAAGCAGATGGAAGGTGTTACACCTCATTCCTTACTGTACAAACTCCTGAACAGTTTCACGGTTCCTGAAAGAAATACGTGGGAAGTGATGAGAGATGTCAACAGTATAGGATTACCAAAAGTAAATTGTCTTGTTTTCAATGGTGTTCATTGTTGATTTATTTATGACATGAACACTATTCAGCTTTCTCTAGAAATCATACTTGACATCCATAATGATAATTTCAGATATATTTTCAAGCTGAAGTGAAATTGGGCACCTCTTCTGTTACATGAAAACAGCCTTCAAAATCTGTGGAGATTGTATATGAATATAAAAGAAATTCAATTACTCCTTGCTAGAATATGTATGATCAACTGGTTGACATGTCCTGCAATGAATGTGCCCCTTTGAATTTGTTATCCAAATAAATAGGCTCCATTCATGTAACAAAGAATTTTTGGAATAAGTACTTTAGATTCTATATTCTTAGATATTTATGTGCCTTTTTTTTTTTCATGTAGCATGGGCTACAAATACCAAGGTAAGCATGTGAGTTTAAAACAATTAAATATACCAGTGAAGCAAAAAAAAAAAAAACAACAAACCAAAAAACAGTCCAAAACACAGAGCCTGGAGAGACCGTTCAAAGAACTACTTAAATAAAAAAGGACAGTGCCAAAATATCTTTGCAAAATGATGAATGACTCCTAAGAGAGAGATTAGGAAAAAATGAAAAAGATAAGACTGAGTTCAGATGTAATCACATCAAAATATTAGGGCAGTATAGTCAATAATAGAAGTCCAAGGTTAATAAAATCTCCTGATGTGGAGCAGTCCCTGACCTTCTAACTAGATTCAAGCAGTAATGTTCAAGGATTAAGAATAAATCACCTCACACAAGTATTCCGTTTAAAACTGAAAGAACCTATAAACTCCAAACAAAAGATCCAGTCATCCATGCCTTTACAAATGTGTTACAGGAGAGAAAAAAGTCATTATATTTTTTAATAAAAATGTTTAAAATAGAGGTGATCTAATGAAAATGATCCACTGTATTACATAAACCATGAGAAGCATATTCAAGTTGAACACAGATGAGAAAACCATGAAGCATGAAATTTAAACCAGAAATCTCTAGGTTTGGGGTTTTTTCATCATTTTAGATAAATCAATAAAACCTAGTCCTCTTCAATGGTAAAACTAAAGAAAACTTAATTGTAAAGGAAAATCTGTGAAAATAAATTTAATCTGACGATGTATTAGAGTCTAATGGCCACGTGAAACGCTGCCACAATATGGATGTTCATCCATTCAAGCAAAAAAAGTGAACATAGACATACAGGAAAAGTACTTTTAAAATCAGTGGTTTTCCTTAACTGAAATATGTGGTGAACTTGCTTGAGGGCAGTGATTATATTTTCAAAATTTTGTAATTGACTTGCACTATTTAGGTATTTTTCAAATAAATAAAATACAGAAAGTTTGTTTAAAGAAACAAAAACCTGAAAAGGACAGGGAAGAAAAAAGAACTGCAGTGATTAGAGACTGTAGAGAATTATCCATAATTATATAGTTCATTATCATGTCAGTCTCAAGACATGGCTATGGATATGAGAAGCATCCTGTCTACTCCTACTCTGTGCCATGTTTGGTGGTGCAATTTTCAACTATCCCTTCTGAATTGCAACATGTTTCTGTACTGGTAGAAATCATGACTTTGTTTATTCCAGAACTTCTTAATCAGTTAATTCTGGGGGAGAAACATCTCTGTTGGGTATTTTTCCTTCACTGGAACCTGAATTTGCAGTAAGAAAATTTTAAAATAAGCCACTCACAAGTTCTCTGGTATGTATTACCTGCTGTGTATTAGTGGAACTGCAGAGGTTTACAATACAACTTAGCTGTTAAGTTTGTGCTATTTCCTGTGCTTTTGGAAATAGTTATAAAACTTGCAAAGAGCATCCCTCTGATTTGTTTTTCATTTCTTTATGTACATAATACTGGCAACAAAAGAAAAAAAACAGGAAAAATTTACTAAGAGATGAAACTGAAATAAGAGAAAAATCATCTCTGAAATGATGTTGAAATCATTTAAGAGTATGTGCTATATTATTAATAATCACAGTTTTTATTGCATGTATTAAGAGACCTCAGATGTTCTAGGCCCCACAGACGAATATTGTGCAAACACATTGTGAAATCTTGAAAGATAACTGCTAAGATATAGTAGAGAGATAAGACATGGGCATAAAATATAGAAAATTAGAGGAACAAAAGGAATAGCGTCAAATCAATTTTCAGTGATTTCATGTTTGTACAATAGATTTTATGTTCTTCTAATATGATTTCCCTTTGGATTTCACCTCTGAAGACCTTCTGTTGCAGCAATTTTATCAACTGTCTTACAGCTATGTACAGAATATCAATATTTTGTGCAAGATAGGCATAGTGTCATAATAAATGATACAATGAAGGGTTATCTGGATCTAAGTTAGCACAACTCCTCAGCCTTCTTCCCTGTGAAGAAACCCCCAGATAAAAGGTTTAGAGTTCACTTGCCCAAAATAAGAAATACTCTGCTAAACCACAACAGTGGTCATAGTATTATTTGATCTCAGTATCAGTTATGACCAATTTTTTTTCTTTACCTCCTTTTGTTTAAAAGTGTCAACCCAGAAACTGAGTGTCCTGAACAGGAAAAGCAGTCAATGCCCTTATTTTCATCTTATTTAGGTCTGTGAAGGTATCTGCAAGGTATCTCTTATGAAAAAACAAGCAAAGATAAACTTCATTATTTCTCCAGGAAGCAACATCATAGAGATGTTTCAAATCTGTGCTGTTGTAGTGCTCGTTATTTGAATTAACATCAAGAACTAGAAAACTGAAAATGATACTCACAATTTTTTATTTCTTTGGAAAAAACTTTTTGCACAATGTCAGCTGCCAGCACTGGAAACTCCCCCGCCCAGCCCACTTTCCTTTTTTTAGCTTTGTCAAGAGGCACTTGCCTTTTTAAAATAACACAATGTAGAAGATCATTATAAAATGAAGCATTCAAGTTTTGATGATCTGTTTCCTCTTAATTGACAACTGTGAAAAGATGTAGTAGTGCAGCTGTCGTACTCCCACTTGGCAGTTACCTTCCAGAAAAAGAAATAATTCCATGATTTCCTCCATGCTAACTAAGTACTTTTCAGGGGACACAAATGGGGAGAAGAATGCAGTCATAGCTTCTTTTAATTTTATGTAAATAACTTTTGATCAAGGAAAAAATATAGATGAAAAATGATTCATGAAGTTGAATTTCAATGCATGCTTCTTCGATACTGAAGATGGAGCAGTTCTGCTGGAAAGTTCTATTTCTTATTGTGAGCAGCAAGAAGTAATTGATTATTATTTTAATTAAATAATGGCAATCCATGTATTAGAAAAATTAAAAGCTGAATGACTCCTGAAAACTATAGAATATTCATGTTTGTGTGCACCAGTGTAGTTTAATGGGTGTATATAACTTTCTTGCATTTAATTCTGATTAAAAGAAGTAACACCCACATCCTTACTTTACAAATCAAATAGCAAATTATGATTCTGTTGCTGTTTAGTGAAGATAACTGCAAACAAAACGTGACTTTTGATTGACAAAGGATTCCACAAGAACCTAGTCAGAGAAGAATTTATCAGGTAGTGTTTGAATGAAGGTTCATATTTTGAGTTCGTGAAAGAATGTAATGGGTTCTCCAGGTATTCAGCTCACATCATCTGTTATACTTTTCTTGCCCTCTCAGGTTTTGTGCTGACGTCTTTTGTGCTTGTGTTATTTCTAAAAAGATTAGCCCTAAAAGCAGGCTTTCCAGATGTGAACTAAGTAGAGAGAAGTGTCATTATGGCTGTGGAAAACTATAGAAAATCTCACTAAAAGGAATTTTATCCTTATTCTACACCCTATTAATCTCATTGAACAGTCAAGTTTACAGACCACAGAAGACATGTCTATGAAACCATAAACTTCAATTGCTGATTATTTTAGCAGATAAAATAGAAAGGAGAAAATAACCCACAATTCTTAAGAAAATCAAAGCAGAAAAACATCACAGCAATGAACATGAGTAAAGACTGCTAAATGTAAGAAAGAATCAAGCAAAACTGAAAATGTGTCTCTAAGGGGAATAGGATATCCTTGTGAAGCATTTCTGCATAAGCAACTGAAAACATAATAAATACACATTTTCTGACAGAAAGAGGTCTACATTTGTTCTACTATTACTATTTGAATATATTAGATATATTGCCAGAACTCTTTTAATTGAACAAAGAATATGAAATCCTAAACACATATTGTAGCCCATGGAGCTCAAATTAAAAAAAACTCTGGGTGATAGGCAAAAGTCTCAAAATAATAGGAGAGTTAAACTTATTGATGTTATTATGCCATAAAATGGGCAAGAAAAATTATCAGCCAGGATGAAAAATAGTACAAAATGAATACAGAATTCAATAAAAGGCATCTCTGCTTGGAAATGAGGATAATTCTAGATGGGGAAGACTCATGGACAGTAATTTCTTACCCTCCCTTTAGGAGGAAGCCTCTATGTTACATGTAGTGTATGTCTGTACAAAGAAATTTAAACAAAGGTAATGTAGTGCACCAAATTTTATTTCCAGTTAAATAAGCTGGCTAGACAACACAGTAATGTTAATATAAACCAGACAAATTTTATTTGATTTTTATATATGTAATGACCATGATTTTTCACATTTTCATGAGCTGCACTATTCTAAGGACACTACCAATTCAGGAAATATACAGATAAAATTTAGGCTCTCAACTCCCACTGGCAACTTGTCAATCTTTGAGACACATTCAACTATATTTAACTAATGGTTTAAAGTGGAAAAGATAATTAAGTGCCTACAAGTTATCAGAAGGTTAGCAGGCATTGAGAGTGAGTCAGATGAGTGGACTGAGAAAAAGGACATATAATTAATTAATAATAAAATTTAAATGAGCTGGCAAGTCAGTAAGGGCCCATACAGCAAGTGATCTTGCCTACTTCATGAGACCTCCAAAGAGGACTTCAGATCAGCTGGGGTTAATTTGGCGAGAAATTGGTGAGAGGGGACATGAAGTCAAAGGTAAACCGAATTAACTAATTTCCACAGGTTACCAAGCAATGCACTCTTCTGTGCAAGAGCAAAACCTGTTCCCTGAGAACAAATTGCATTTGCATCTCTGAGTTTACACTGAAAAGCAGCTTTAACTTCTGTGCTGTGAACCTGAAAGTAGAGTAGGGGATCCAGGCCTTCCTGTCTCATTTGGAGACATTACGGTTCCTAATGTCTGCAGCGAGAGAGAGGAGCAGCCCAGAGCCTCCTGTTCTACGTTCCAGAGTATTTGTCATGTGTTGTCTCTTCCCTTCTCCATTCTCCTTATGTGACAGATTCACTCATCACATGAGTCAGATAACTGTGGGGATTTTCTATCTCTTTTACGCTGCAAAGAAATGTGGAGATGTCAAAAAAGAGTGGGGAAAGTACCACAGATACTAATCCAAGCAGGTTTCTGGACATATCCTATTGTTCCCTTAATTTAGGATTGACTCAGAGACCACTGAAAACAGGTGGGAAATCTTCTTTGAGTTTTATTACAGTTTGGATCAGTCCAGTAACTTCTTCATATTAGATAACACATCTCTGGTTCTTGGATCATTGCAGAAGAACATCTTCCCATTTCCCTCATAAAACCATGCATGACCGTGGAATATTTTATTACTGACCAGTGTAATTTTCATCTTAGAGTATTCTAATAATTTTCTACAGTCAGAATAAATGGCTGTAATTTGATAAAAGCCTTTATTTAGAAATTGAAAGTGTGCTTAGTATAAACTATATATGAACATGTGTGGTAGTGTGCCGGCCACCAGGGACATCCTGGCCTGGCCTGGCCACTCACCGCTCTGCATTCCACTTATCCCTCCCCTGTTCACCCAGGACTGGCCACATGTCACGGGCTCGTCATTTGTCTATTAGCTGGGCTCTCGCTCTGCCCACCAGGGGGAGAGGATATAAAAGAGAGAGGCAAGAAGGGGGGAGGGGGATCTGGCCACGTTTCCACTACTCATCTCGTGATCCAGCTCTTCCTTGCTGAGGGAAGAATAAAAAGGACTCTGATAAACGCAACTTGTACGTCTGTCTTTACCGGCTAGGAGCCCATTGAGGAAACAGGAGAGCAACAAACATGCTTCTTGATGAATTGTTGTACCTGAAGAAATTCACCTATGGAGCATGGGTTAAAGGGAAGAAATCAAATTCCCTAAGACTGAATTATTATAGATTTATCTCTTGCTTTTTGTCATTCTGAGACTACCATCTTAAATCTTATAACAAATACACCTTAATTCTTATCTATGTTACTCTTCCAGTGTGCTGTCTGTACATTTGGCAATGCTGTCTTTTAGAGAACTTTTTACATGTTCATTTCACAAATAAAATTAAACATATTTTTAATTTTTAATTGAGGATTTATTGTGGGGGTGTTGTTGGCTTTTTTTTCTTTTTTTGTCCACATTTTTTTCTGAAAGACTTTAATGCATTGCGCAGAAACTTTGTAGAACAGTGCAATAAAAGTGCTAAAGCAACTATTCAATAGTAACTAGAATGAATAATTTGTAGTACTGATAACCAGACTATACATTTGCATACTCAAATTCATCCACAGAACTACTGGTGACCTCATTTCCGAAATTTTTCTGCTTAATAGCTTCTGCCAGTAATTCCTTCTGAGAGTTGATACCATATGGCTTAGGTACTCTGTGTTTCAACACTTACCGAACAAATTTTAAAAACCCTCCTAGGTACAAAGTGGTGTGAGGAATCTACAGGAAAGTAAAACCTGAATGTGAGCACACCAGTGTAAATTTTAAATAAATGGAGAGGCTAAAACCAAATTGCCATACAGAAAAGAACTGAATTTTTGATTATGTTTTTCAGGAAAAAAAAAAAAAACAAAATCCAAAACAAATCAACCAACCAAATAAAAACCACAAAAACCCCCACAAACAACACTGCCCCCCTCCAAAAAAAACCCCATACAAGCATCTCAAAACTTTTAATAAAATAAGAGAAAGGAAACAGGTTTGCACAATAAAACAGTAACAGTAAAAAAACAGGGAGAGCCTTTTATGACTGTGAAACATGCAAGCATTGTAATTTCTAGGTTTAATTGTTTCTTCTGCTTCTCTCTCCCCTGGAAGTTTTTACTTAATATGAAAGCTTTCCTGAAAACATTTTAATTGAAACATGACTATTTCTTCATTTAAAGGAAATATAACTTCTGACAGAAAAATAGTTTCTGTGAATGAAGAAGAATGTAAATAAAATCATAATGTACTGCTCCAACCAAACAGCAATTGGTACATGTTCTCTGCCAGAATGTTAATATACTATTGCAGTGCATGGTTTATGATATTTTATGGGTGTCTTAAGTATGCTGCTTTTTGTAAAAGTAATCTGTTTCTAAAATAACGAAATTGCAGACTGATAAAAGTTCTTTATAAGGAAATAACTACAAATCTGTTTTTTACTAGTTAAGAGTTTCATATGTACCCATATCTATAAATAAATGCTCCAGAAAATAATTTAGGTTTAATATACATGTTGACATGAGCTCATTCACATTAAAATAAAGAGGTTTTGAAGAATGTAGAGAATGTCTATTTCTTCTTTACATGACCTTCTGATTTTTTTTACAACTTAATTTTTACAAGCTTTTTTCTTGTTATCAAAAATAATCAGAGAACAATCAAATGGGATCTACTGCTGTGTATTCTAGTAATGTTTTTTCTAATAGAAATATTTGTAGCAGTTCACTGGATACTCCAATCATACACTGTCAAAGCACTTTAAATGTTTTAAAACTTCTGCTGTAGACCATTCACAGTTAGGAAGTATGGCAGTTAGATTTCCCTGGGCAGCCTATATTTAACTCTACTTCTTTGTCTACAACAAAAATTGGAATGGTGCTCAATAAGCTGTGCATGTGCCCATATATTGAACAAAGAGAGGAAGCTGAAATTTAATGGTTGTCAAGGAAGTGAACATCATGCATTTTCTGCTGATATTAAGCCAAAAAACGTAAGAGAAGGAAAAGGAGCAAAATTACTTGCATTGTTAAAATGTTGTCCAAAGAGCCATAGCAGCACAAATCTAAATGACCATTATCTAAGAGAAAAATCAATACAATCATTACTTAAGCAAGTACTTTAGCATATCCCTACTTTTGGGTGATGATAATATACTTTGTAAGTCATCAAAGTACAAAATTAGATGATCTCTGTGTGCTCCAACAGTCAAGTCAGAATTTTACATAAACTTGTCCCTGTTCTTCTTCTTTTCCTTGCCTCCAAAGACTCTGCTGTTTGATCACTATAAAAAAGAGTTATGTGGAATGAAGACTAGTTTTGTGATTTGACTGCAATGGTATGTGTCTTCAAATGAAGAAAAGAAGATAAATTGCTCAACAGTATACTACAGTATCACTTTCTACTTAATAATATTACAACAGAATCTTGTCTTTTATCTTCTTGTTGTGAGAAACATAATAGCTATGTTGTCAATTCCAAATGGAACTTAAGCTTGTAAAAACAGATCAGAAGAGCATTGACTGTGCCTGATTATAAATAGCATTGTAAATAGAAAGTTTGCAGTAGGAAGTTGTAGTGTTAATTCCCACTTGCCCATATGAAAAAATTTTTAGTGTTCATCTATAATGTCTCTTTCACCTATACCACATAGTTGTGTTAAGGCTGAAACATCAGTTGAGAGAGGTTCTTATTCACAGCAGTGTTAAAAATCTTTATTTACACTGCAATTAAACATATTTGCATTTTTGGCAAAGCCTGTAATTCAAAGTGAGTATCTTTGTAAGTTTGACATTTATAGTTCTCAGAAGTTTATCCCCAGTGGTGGTGTCATAACACTGGCTGCTGACTCTCTAGAGCAATATTGTTCATTGAAGTCAATCATAATTGACAAATTCAAGACAAATTTTAGTGTTAGGAAACTTAGTAAATCTAGTATTTAAGATAACAAATGCACTTCACCTTTCTAAATGTTTAATTGAAAGGCAAATAAAAGTGAAAATGAGTATACTTCTAAGAATATGAAAGAGGATGCACACAGAACTTGATCCTACTTTCATTGTCTATGAGGATCAGAAACAACATAGCTAAAATCAATCGAATTATATGAGACTTTCCAGTCTTCAGATATCAGATATTTTAATTTGATTCTGTTTCAAAATGGAGCTCAAACAATTTGACCAGACACACATGGTCATGTACATATCTATAAAACATTCATAGTTTCATATACTATTAATGTTCTTCAGGGACTGATTGACTTAAAAAGTGGTTCTACACTTAAAAAACAATGTCTAGGAATGACTTCATAAAAAAATTAGAGATTAGGAAAAAATTTCTAATCTGGAATTCAAAGAATCGCAATAACTTGCAAAAATATTTATAAACTTCCATGAAAATGATAAAATGTTTCAATTTATGTTCAGAAAATAGAAATAGCACAGTTACAGCTGATGATGGAGCCTAATTAGCCAAAGGACAAAAAGACACTTGCTTCAGAAAAAAAAGAAAAAGCAAAACCAATCCCGGAACCCACCAACCAAACAAAACCCATGCCAAAATAGTTTAATAATAAAATGTACTGTAGTATTTAAAGATTTAAGGGGGAGGGCAAGTTTTTGGGGTATTTTTTACAGAAACCAACAGTGGTGTTAATTGTTTACTGGGGGTGGGGTAGAGATGGTATTAATCTTGAAAAGATACCTGACTTTTTTAGATCTAATGTAATTCTGAGCAGGGTTGATATTAGAGGTTTCTTTTTTGATCTTACAATATTCAATTGATCAAATATCCAATTTAATATAGACCTTTAACATAAATAAAATCTACCTAACAATATTTTTGCTAGTTTCTCTTTCCTGTTCTCTCACTGTTGTCATCTCAGCTGGAATCTGAGACTGCAAAACAAGTGAGCAGATATGACAAGCGCAAGTGGAGGGCAATCAGCAAGCTATCTCTTTCTACATGCTCTAAGGAAGCTATCCTTAAATAATTTTTTTTTTTTTTAAATAACTCTGTGTGGCACAGGAGACTGAAAGAAAGTGATTTTGCCATCCTTCATTTAGGTCTGAAGACAGCAACAAAGTTGAGAAATAAGTAAATCAGACATACACAGAGGAAAAATGGACTTTAAGTATAAGGGTCATTCACTGAAACAAAAGAAAAGCAGATAAACCACAAAAAATATCTAAAATCCACAAGTTGTTCAAGGGTCCATGAAAATAGTGAAGATCTATAGTTCAAGACTTGCCTTATCATGATGTTTTACAAAATACTTGTACAAAGTTTACGGAAATTATTGGAAGTCAGAAGCAAAAGTGGAGGATAGCAGACTCTAGTTAAACAGGATTACACATGTGTTGTTCTCCTACTCTTTCATCCTCTTCCCTCTGTGGAACTGGGATTAAGAAAGAAAGACTTATTAGGAAAACAAGAACTTTATTTTGCTGCAGAGCAAACCAACCATATCCAAGATATATCTATAAAACTAACATCTTAATGGGGTAAGAGTTAATGAATTCTCAGTGTTTTAGAAGACTTCTGTACAATGCCTATTACAAAAAAGCTTTGCCAAAACAATGTAAATGAGAATGTATGAAATTGCAATTTAATGTACCAAATAAAACAAAAATAGTTCAAGAACTTACCAAGGTGACAGCAAGCCAGAACCTTTTTTCTGCTAATAGAGAATCTATTTTCTGTAACTCTGTGAAGAACTTACGTGAGCTATTCACTGCTGGATTTTTTGTAATACATAATGAGTTTTGTTTTGCTGACTCTGTCAACTGTTCCCAAAGCATAATTAGAGATTTTCTTCTGCTGAATCAGTAGAAGAAAGTAGTATCTGGAATCACATAACTGTAAAGAAAAAGTCTAATCTGTACTCATGCAGAGACCAGCTACGAAATGGATGAAGTTTATGGTTAGTAAGCACTGGAGGTTTGTTGGTGTCATCTTTGTAATAAGGTGTGATGAGCTTGCCAAATCAAAGCTACATAAAAGAACTACCATGGGAAATCTTAAATCTTTTGCATTCCCTTCATCCTAGCAAGAAGTCCTTGCTGAAATGAGCATGAATGTTCAACAACCATTGAATTATCAGTGTGAATCTGAGGAATTCCAAAGTGAAGGTCTATTAGTAAAAGTAAATTACAGCTATGGGATGCAATTGCCTTTCAAAACTATAGTAGTCAGTAAAATCTCAATATGCAAAACAGCAAAAGGGTAACTCTAGGTGTGACGTCTCACTGAAATAAAGCAAAAGCTCATACAATTAGTTATGCAAAAGTACAAGAGTACATGTAATGCTGTTCTTATGACATCAATCTTTTAATTTTTAACAAGTTGAGCGATAAAGTTCCTCATTTCCTTAAATATGATGAGTATTACATCCTCCTAAACAAGCAGTCTCCCATAATGAAAAGATTGGTTTCAGTAGATTTCATGAAGTATGAACAACAGAGAGCTGTCATCCAAATTCACGTAATTATATTCCTATATGTATATTTAATTCTAAGTTCATATTTAAAAGAAAATAACTCCTGCACTATCTAGATCTTAGATAAGCATATACTTAAAGGGTATTTTCAAGGGTGAAGTACTGTTGAAGATTGTTTCTTCCCTGAGATTAGTCATCCAAGTGCCCACTGGAGAGTGTTAGTCATTGAACTGTACCTGAAACCTGGTTCCTGTGCTCACGGCTGAAAATAGAGTATTGATTTTGCCATTTCCAAAATGAGGGGCGCTTTTTGGAGGGTTTGGGTCTGGGAAGGGGGCAGGCAGAGCAGGCAAAGGAACATCCAGACAGTCAGAGAGATGGATTGAGCAACCTGAGTCCACATTCATTCCCAGCCTGGTGGCATCAGCAGCTACCCACTGCATCATAACATCCAGTGTAGATACTTTCTGACATCATGGCACCAAGGTTTGACCATGAGTCCAAGAGCAGCAATCCCAGACACAGCAACCATTACGAGAGATCTCCGCAGTGTGGGTTCCCCAGTGCAGATCTGTCATGCCTTTTCCAAAAGCTCTGGTATGAAGGGACCTACTACATGGAACGGATATAATTCTGTGACTTTCACACAAGAGAAGAGGAACCCTGAAATTAATCCAGTAAATGACTCTGAAAAAAAATTTAAAATGGAGAATAGGGAGAGGATAAAGTCTAAGAGTTATTTCTAATTTGAGGAAAATAGCAATATCAAAATTAGTTTATTTCAGTCTTATACCTGAATGAGTATTCATTTTGGATTTAGCTAAGGACATTTCCTAAAGTTTTTTTCAACCATTTTATCTTCCTTCTTACAGACTGCCTATTGTATTGTATATTTCCCTAAAGACTTGAGTTGTTGCACTTGTAAAGAAGACAAATTGAATAAATAACCTGCAACTATATACTTTTTTAATTTAAATTATATTTTAAGATCTAAAATGCCAAAAACTGTAATTAAATTCAATCAAAGTGTTGTTTAAAGTACTCTAAAGCTTTATTTCCTGTCAAATTTCTGTTTATGGGAGAACACATATATGGTTAAGGGAAAGAGCTAACATTCATTTTGCATAATCAAAATGAATTAGGGCTAGGGAACATCAAGTTTCTTTGGTCCAAAATGTAGATTTTTTTCATAGCTTCAGTCAGTAGGGAGTAAATCCTAACAGTACATGCATACCTAAATTAGACAATATGGAGTATTTAATAACCACCATATATTTAGAAAACCTTGTCTTGATGAAGATCTGACTGTCTCACAGGACAGTTGTCTAGGTTCTTTACAGATCGCTGCTGGATGTACTTAGGACTATTGCCATGACGGCAGAGCTGAAGATTTTCTCAACTTTATTTAATTTTTTTATCTGATGTTCAACAGAAAGACTTGAAGCAGGCATAAGAACCTGGTAGTTAAAATGCTCCTTTTTCTCTTGTGCCAGGTACTCCTCTACCTGCTCACTGAAAAGGCAAACAACCAACCTCTCGGCTGAGCTGCAGCCCAGCACAGCTCTGCTGCTGCTGCACCTCCACTGTGGAGACATATCCAGGCCAGTTGGTGGTACAGGTGGAGGGTAAAGAGGAGAAGAATACCTTGAAAATGAGGAAGACTGAATTTAATATGGGAAATTTTTTACTATAAATCTTCTCCTATGGCATGAAGAATTAAGGTCCATCTCTGTTCTCACTTGTCCTACAGACCTACCACAGCTGTGTTACACAAAGCAAGGAAGAAGTTCTGTCATTTGAGGGAAAGCACAACTCCTACCAGAAAACCTAAACAGCCCAGACCAAGCTGGCCTGTAGGAATGTGCACAATTACTAGAAACCAGGCAAGTCTTTCCATACAGGAGTCACCTTTCCAAGGGCCTCTCTCCACACAGCCAGGACACACTGAAAGGGGAAGCCTGTTCCTGACCATATTGCAGTCACTCACTGTTGATTTAAAGCAGAAGGTTGAAGTGTGAGAGGTTGCTTTTCTGGATTCAAAAACAGACAGATTTGCCAGACACAGACAGATTTCTTCTGTCAAACCTTTTTAGACCCTTCTCTGAGCTGTTCTCAGGATGTGTATTACTGAGATTAAACTGGCAATACTGATCAAATAGTTACATCTTCATTTTTTTCTCAATTGTTTTATCACCGCAGCAAATCATAAGTGAATTTGCTTATGTGCAAAATGCATGAGAAAACATCACACAGTTAATGTAAATTTTTTTTCTTAATTTTATTTTCCTGAAAAAGACAGATTTCTATAAATAAATGACTGAGAGGACTCAATGAGCTTCAAATTTTACACAGAAGTCTTCAGTAAGTACAACTCAAGGATGTGTTGATTAAGAGTCTTAATCCTAGTTACTTAAGAGCTACGAGTAGTCTCAATTCCAATAGTAAAATAGAACAATGAAGGTGAAGTCTTAGACTTGAGTACAAGAAACTGCCTTTCTCTGAATCAAATAGTGCAATTCATTTACGCCACAAAAAAGGCCAGCCATAGATCAGTCTTCATTTCATTTCTAGACCCTATTATTTTGTAAGCATGCGTTAAAAAAAAGACAGAAAATAGTTCTCTAATTTGCAAAAAACTTATGCTTAGCAAAGTGTCAAATGTTGTATTCATGTAAATATGTAGGAAAATATGCCTGATAATTTCTCAGAATTTAAAATGCCATAAAAGTAATGAAAACTGGAATGAATTTCATGGACTGTTTCAATGTCAAACATTTTTTATTCTGTCCTTACAATGATAGTCTATTTTTAACAAAACTGACATATTCAATGCTATCCAATTATTGCAGCAGTTTCAAGATGACAAAATTTAAGTACTCCAAAAATTTAAACTATTGAGATAAGAGAATTTATAGTCATCCTAGCAGGCATTTAAGAAACTTCATGTCATTATTGAGTAAATCTAAAGCAGTTTTCTAATAATCTTTAGTCTAATAGCCTTTTCTGGCATTCACAAGTACTGTAATTTGGAAGAGTTGTCTGTTTACTTAATATGCAAAATGTAAATTATTTTTGATTGCTCCGTGTGACCATTCTACTTCCATCCCATTCATATAATACTATGACTTTTTTATTTTTTTTGAATTTTCCTCTTTCCATTTTATTTTAAAAGTCTCTTAGGAGAAAGAAACTGAGAAAAATGCTAAGAGAGGGTGAAAAACTGCACATAGGAGCATTAGCTGACTACCTTTACCATTTTCAGCCTTCAGTTATGTATGAGGAGGAGCTACCGGATACTTAGGTATGTTATTATCCATCTGTCTTTGGAGTCAAGGAATATACTTAATAAAAATCTTTCAGAGATGGTATAGTTACACTAGGTCTTGCCAAAAGTAGATGCACAGATCTCTGGAAATCCCTGCTTTTCAGTGAAATCTATCTCTTGAAGAAGTCCAGTCAAAACTGTAATGCAAGATTGATTGGACCAAACTGACTGAATGCTGCTCTTGTACAGACAGACTTCATTTCTTTCAGCTATTTTATTTCATATTTCATTTATGCAACACCAGCCTGCAGACATGTATGATAAAGAAGCACCCATATGAATCCAACAACCTGGTTTGAGCAAGGTAAGGTCCTTTAGGTTGTTAATAACTTTATACAAATCTTTTTCCAGACTACCATAATGGAAAGCACACTTCATGATATTTATCAGTGGAGTGACATGGATAGAAAAGTGAACTACCTGCAGTGTGCAATGCAGGGAAATAGTAGTGGCCTGAGCAATAGTTCACAATATGGTAAGTCAGCCTGACATGGTCTTACTGTGAGCAAGACCTGTTATTCTTCTGTCCCTCCAATGCTAAAAAAACCTAAGCTGACCCTGAAAAAAGAAGGTCTCTACTGTGCCCTGGAAATCAGAACTGCTCAACCTAAGACAGTTTCTCTTGTTCTAGTCTTGACTGGTGTTCTCACGAGAACCCCCAAAAAAATCCCATCCTCCACAATACTTCTACAGTATCTTTGACTGAGATCTGGAAAAGTAGAAAGGTCCCTCAAGTATACATAGACACTCAACTAGACATTTATGTCATCATTATCCTCTTATTATATGTGTTGAATCATTCAGCTTGATATTTGTTGACAGATAGTTCACTTTGAATTTTACATTTGTGACAAACTAATCAATTTTTTGTATAGTTTCTTTAGAGTAATCCCATCCTACAGGTGTTGGAAAATGCATGTGTCTCATTTCTTTTCTCAATGGGTGGGAGCAGAACACAATAAAAAATTCAGTTACTAAGGATAGCTCTGTAATTTTGAGAAAGTTGGAAGTAAATATTTTTTTATATAAAGATCAACTATAAAAATTGATTGACTGTGAAAAATGACTCACTAATACTAAACTTCTATGAAAGTGGGATAGGCTGAAATAGGGGCTAATTTTCAGAACCACATTTATTAACAAAAGAATCTAATTAAGATCTCCTAATGCTGGCTAGAAGATACAACACTAAACACTAAAAATAAACATTTAATTTGGTGGTAGGGAAACCCAATTAATTTATTAGCTATTGTTAACGTGCAATAAATTGTCTTCTGAGACTATCCCAGCATGTGAAAATCAGACAGTATTACACATCAGTTTTCAATGTAGGTTGCTGTGTCTTATTTGTGCAAAATCATTTCTTTGCTGTATCCAGTAACAATAAAATAAAAAACTTAAATTTTCACACTGTATTTGTCCATAGCTTGTTCTCAATCACTAATTATCTTTTGCTAACTCTCCCTTTAAATTTTTTATCAATGTTTTTATTCATATTGTTCTATATACCTGGTCTTTATTTCTTTATTCCATTCTGCCATATTTTAACACTGATAATTTGAAATCCTTTTATGCATAGAGTTTCATTTTCTCCTCCTATTTTTTCTTTACTTTTTCTTATGTTACCTTTTTTTCTCATTTTATAGATTATAGAAATATTTCTCCTTCTAGTTATCTACATTTTTTCTATATATATGGATTTAAATTGCTTTAGCTCAAACTTTCCTCTTCTGTCATCATTTCCTCCTACTTCACCATCCCAGCACCTCTCTTGTGCTTTCTCTAGCAAAATTATTTGAAGCAAATGAGTTAAAGGACTCATTATTGTAGAGTCTTTCAATTCATTCATCTGAAAGTTGCCTCAACTAAGCTTCAACTAATAGATTTTCAAGTGTTTTGTTCAGTCTGACATAGAATTTCCCAAGAGGCTGAATCTCTTTCATTCCCTTTGGGACAATGATCCACAGCATGATAAATGTTCATTATTTTCATGGTCGTCATTAATTTCCTTCAATCTTTTGATGATGTCTCACTGCAATAAAGCAAAACCTTTACAGAATTTTTCTGAGACCTTTCTCTTGATAGTCTGACTTTGCTCACACTTGCTCTTTCATTTAGTGTGCCTTGTAGGAATAATTTGATGTCCAAATGCTTAGGAAGTTCAAACAAAGATAGATCTGACTATGCGTAATAAATGTCCTTGAACTAGACAATCTCTTCAAAGCATAGAGCAGTACAGTCAGAGCTATGCTTTTCACTATGTCTTCCATTCAGAAAAAGACTCTGGTTTCATTCCAGTGTCCCAGCCACATAAGACTTATACGCATGTGCACTGACTTGCCTTGTAATTCTTGTGCTTTGACACTTCCTCATCACAAAATCTAAAATCTTGACAGGTCCTGCACTATCAACAACTTTCTTCTGATTCAGTAAGTAACATTTCATGCACCAGGAGAAAAAGTAATTTCTTAATATGCTTAAAATTGATGAGATGGAGACAACAGAGAGAACTCTGACAGCTATCTACAATGTACAGTACCAGGCCACCACTACTTTAAGTGCTGGAGAAACAGACAGTAGCCAAGTGTAAAAGTGACTGATTGCAAAAATGGGGTCTGTACTTTGTATAAAGGGCACCAAATTACATTACAAGGAAAAAGAGTCTTCTGCAGCCGTGTGTCAAAACTTCTAATAGCTTAATCTCTGAGCCAGAAATATTCAAAAGAGGTATGGATGGTGAAGGAAATTAACAGCTTGTCCTACCTTACATATTCCTATTTACAGAGACTTCCATAAGGTGAGTCACACAAGAGTGGGACACAGACAATGCTCAGGACTTCTCTCATAGCCAAGTTTCTACAAATTCCAGGCACTATGAAGCAGTAACAGTAATAACACTGTGACAAAGTCTTTTGAAAGAATGGGAGTAGAGAAGTGCAGGAACCCCAGAATATTACATTTATATCATATCTCCCTTCACATTTGCCAACAAAAATCCAATGAAATTGGATCTGACTTTTAGAAATTACTCCATTAAAAATAAAATTAAAATTAAAAATACCATAGTGATTAAATTACCCCCCAAAATGAACAGATTCTTTTTAAAGAAAGGCCGATGATGATCTCTTCTGTCCTCTCCTACTAAGATATTCACCAAAGTGATTTCTGATGACTCCAGAGTATATTATTAACATTCAAAACAAAAGCTTTTACTCCTTTCTAATAAACATATAATCTACCTGCCACATAGATTCATTTTTTTCTATAAACTGCATGTGGAGAAGAGCAGCCTGTTCAGATGTAATACCTGGCCTACTTCATATAAAGAGATAAAAACCAAAATTTAAAACCACCACTTTTCTCACTGTAGTAAAAACATATCTCCCTCCTTCAATCTCACAGATCCATTTTTATATTTTCTAACTGCTGAACATTGCCATGGCAAGCAGAAACACATGTAACACTGTTGATCCAAGTTACTCTATGGAAGCGAAGTGAGATAGATTTTTTCAAGTCCACAGTCTTGATTTAATTTGAACCATAAGTATGACTTTCAGGTATTGACACTCATTCACATAATATCTTGGGTTTGTTTGGGTTCACCTCACAACAGAATCACAGCTCTCACAAAATCCTTTAACTCATTTTATTGGCTTTCAGAATATTTATCCAGGTCAGGCTGATACAAGTAGAGTTTCTGAAGATAATTCTGTGAGATGAGAACTATCTAGCAATTCTGAGCTTCTGCTTTTCTAGGTCTTGAGACATTTGATAATGAACAATTTAGAATTATCCAAAGTGAAAACAGCACTATAACTATTACAAGTGACAAAAATGTCACTGTCCCCATCTTCTCCCATATGTCAGATTGTTTTTTTAATGAAATCAGGATTTGGAGTATCATGAGAAGCAGAGGAAAAATGAAGTAGATATTCTCCTTAAAATGGAGTCTTATGTGTGTTTGATTGGACTGAATTTTTGCATTTTTCCTGTTTTATTGTAAGCTTATAAGAAAGGAATATTATTCCTATAACTCATTCTATTCCTAAAACGCAAGGAAGTTTGCCTTCTTTCATTGATCAGGAATGGTCTGAAGGATACAAAAATGTTTTCATTGCAGTTCTGCTTTTATTAGCATGGGTTCTAGGTGTGAGCCACGGGTTTTAGGAGAGGAATTTGTATTCGTAACTCTGTTTAGCACCCAACAGCAGTGAACAAACCTACCCTGACATTAGTTTGGTCTAATTCAAATAGATTTTAATTTATTAATCAGCTTGTGATGCGATTTTTCCTTCACATTCTACTTCACCAAAGGTACATCTTCTAGTGCTGCTTTCAGGATCCCTTCCTTCATATTGATTTGTGAATTTCAAAGCAATGAAAAAAGTTACTATTCAAGGCCAGTTGTACCCAGGTGGTCAGCTATTTAATTTTTAGACACTAGTCTTTCTTCACAATCCTTTGAATCTTTTGTAAGTGGGAGAAATAGTATTAATCTGAGCTATGATATACTTTCTAATATTTATTACATATATTTCTCTCATAAACATGTTTATACTTTATTCTCCATTGCAGTTCAGATGCACTACACTTCCCACATCCAAATGCCTCTGATGATAATTTATTTTTAAATTTCTTTATATCCATCTTGACATTTATTCATCCCACTCACACTTATTATTTGATAGCACACATGTTTTTCTAACTATACATTAACTGAAAGGTTTTAATTTCTTTTCTGGCATGAGAATAAATAATTTATTTTAACTCATCAACTAGTCCCTGTATTCTTTACTAATTTAGTCTGTTTAAACAGTGTGTAGGGGGAACTAAATAAAGGCTTAAAGTTTGGGATGAAATCAGATACGATAAATGAGGGAAGGGAAAGTACAATATTCCACTTTGTGCAAATCAGATCAAAGTCAAATATTATTTATTGTTTAATTTCCCCTTGTACACATTGTGCCGGGAAGGAACATTTTGCTGTGTCAACAAATCTACAGACTAATTTATTCCTGAAAGTAGATGTGACCCTGTTTATTTCAAGGTAGTTTAACTGTTCTCCTTTGCCTAATGATAACTGATCTCTAGAGGCTCAGCTTCAGCCAATTAGTCTTAGCCTAATCAATCCCTCTCTAGCTTTCCTATCGTATTTTTTGAGAAGCTTTTCCATTTTTATTTAAGAAAAACATATGGGAAAGGATTTTCATTGAATAATTTTTGATATGGGCAGAATTTCCATGCACACTCCTCCCTAAAAGTGTTATTTATGACATAAGACATTTTCTTTCAACATCAGATTTTGGACTAGAAAGGATGCAGTACCCCTTGATCATTCTGTGTACATATCTAGATATAAAAGTATGTAGATGTGTTTGAATGAGGCAGCTTTCACAACTTGTATGAAATCACCATGCAGTGAAACCACCACCACGCATACCTCTCAGGTTTATTTAAAATTTCCACAAACTGATGCTCTATGGGCAAATGGCTTTAACTATTTATGAACCAACAACTTCTGTCAGCTCCAACAATAACTGCGATCTAACCAGCATAAGTTCACAGTTCACATCCAGAATGTTTTTCTGAATCAGTAACAATTTATTTCTTATCCTAGGCTATTGATTATTGATATATCTATGAAACTTTGAAGAAACAGAAAAAAAAATCAATGTCAAGCAAAAAGAAATTTAACTTTTCAATTTTAAGAACTTCAATTTAACTATATCATTTTATCACTGCAGAAAAATACAAAGATGATACATCACCTTGATAGATGGATATTTTGCAGGGACAGTTATGCACAAAATCTTCCTCAGTCTGTAAAGCATTTAGACCTGTAGGAGGTTTCTATCTGCACTAAGCAGTCTGCCACATGCCACGCAGCTCACAAAATGTGTCAGAGTGTAGGATAGCTGTGGAAAAGACGTGCTACAATACTTTCTATGCTCTAGTTTCAAGTAGCATTATCTTGGACTCATTAGTGCTGTGCAACACTGCTGTGTCCATACCGTGTAATTTAAAACCAACAGTTTTAACATTTCATTGGTGAGTTAACATCACAAGGACACACACATGCAAACAAGCTGTGAGTCAAAGCGTACCACCTACATAGTGCTAACATATTTTCCTAAACAATAAATATTTGTTAATTATTTTACAAAAGAATTTTTAATACTAAGCCATGAAAAGCAGACATTTTCTAGAAATAGTTCAAAATCTTCACCAACATACAGGATAACCAAGACTTCAGTCTTTTCTGTGTCTCTGCAGTAATGGCTTAAACTTTATGGTTTCAAAAGTGAAATCACTGCCTCATGTCAGCCAAAAGCATACGTTCAAAGAAACTTCTCTATATCCTAAATTTCACTGACTTTCTGAAAGCTCTTAAAGTTGATGTACTCTGGATGCTGGTTGAAGCGTTTACTGTGAGACATAAGTGTATGTAACACTCCTATCTTACAACCCTTTAAAATTCTTTGCCTGTCTCATGGTTTTTGAGATTGATCCTTTGGCCCCAATGTATTCTGAATGACAGCACTCTTCTCTGTTGCCTGAGTACATACAGGACAAAAACTCGACACAATAGTCTTTTCTTAAACCATACTTTTCCCATGCTTTCACTGGCCATAGATGAGAGGTCACACACCAGACACAGGGCCATATTTCTGCCTTCAGGTAAATACTTTTCAAACACTCAAGACAAGCTCACAGGACACATCTACAGAAGTCTGTTTGGATGACAGAGGAGATCTGAGCCACCTTACTGTCTGCAGAATGTATCTATGACAGATAGAGATTGAGACAAATTAAACAATTGTTTTTTAACTGACTTAAAGAGCACTGAAAGGTTATTTGAAAAATAATTCATCTGGGTAAGTGTATGGACACTTCAAACAGAGCAAAAAATGACATGGTTGGGAAAAACTGAGACTTGTTATTCAGCGCGTGCCAAAGCAAAGCAGAATAAAAAACCAAAATAAATAAAACCTAAAAAACAGAAAATGAAACAAAACCAACCAAAGAAACCCTTAAACAATGTTTCAGCCTGTATCACTATGGGGAAACAAAAACGACAAATACTGAAAAACAAGTAACCTTGCCCTTCACGGATGAGGCATGTTACCCACTCAAAGGCACCCGAGGAAGACAATACTGCTGCACAGACCAGACAGAAGAGGAATATAATAAAACATAAAACAAAAGCTATCCGAGAAAAAGACAAAGCTTTTACAGGTAACAGAGATTTGTACTGGTGACAGTATCATCAGGCACTATGGAAGAAGCACTGCCTCCTGCCAGGTAAAATTGCACAATTTCTTGTTAGTTATTTACACCAATGCCTGAAAAACATAAAAGTAAAAGAGAATTATGAGAGTCTGCTTGTCCTGCAATATTGAATTTGGATCCTGAGAACATGCATCTACTCAAGTTAATTAGATAAAAAAATTAACAAGGGAAATGTTAAATAGTGAAAAATAGAGACATCATTATAATAGATATTCTGTAGAGTGTTGGTGTCTCTGTTGGCAGAAGATGAACGTAGATGTGAAATCTCTACCTATCAGCAGAGAGCGGTCACTTAAATGGAAGCAATGACTAGGACATTGGCTTGATTTTATGGAAGCTGCTAATTTCTAAAAAAGTAAAATAATTTATCATTTTCTTCATTTGCATTTTCTTGAGGCTTCCTAGAGAGCTGAAGAGCAGACAACTCATTTTAATATGAACACCAAGCTGACAACAACTGGACCTTGTATATCTGAAAAAAAAGTAGAGAGGGGAAAAGTCATATGTTAAGAGCAAACTAAATCTCACTTAAAAAGCAATAAATTGGTAACCCATTAGATACCAAGGATAAATTTATGAGGTTCAATATAAGGGCAATTTATTTTAAAAAAACCCACAATTATGTAACCTTGCCAGAGTCTGCTTTAATAGAAAAAGGTATTAAATCAGCTGAAAATGAAATGTTGGTCACCCAGGTTTTATTTCTCTAATACATTTAGCATAAAAATAATTCTATCTACAGCACAGTTACATGGAAAGCTTCAAAGACAGAGACCCTTCAATTCTCCTTTTAAAAATCTGTCCAAAATCTGTTCCTTTTAACCGTTAGAGTAAACAAAACTCACCATTTTCCTATTTATGTTCGATTTCAAACTCAAAAGATGTGTTCTGTGAACATGACTAATTAAATCAGACCAGTTTGAAGACTGTAAAGTAATAATAAAGAAAATGTGAAAATGGGGGGTTTAAATTTAGCAGGTAACTGGCTCTTAAAAAAAGATATTTCACTTCTTGTCTAGCACTGTTACTATCATTTGTCAACAGAAGCAGCAGGTTTTGTTCATTCAAGATTTCATTGTGCCAGTAGCACATCAGGAAATTCAAATTGGTATCTCTACCTTCATAACTTTTTGAATGGTGCCCTAATATATGGTAACTTCTGACACAGCGGTTGTTTATTTCTTGTATAGAGGTTAAATACTTCTTTATTGGTTTTTTTCATAACCTTGTGAGTGAAACATGATGTCTGAGAGGACACACACAGCAGTGTTCACAGGGTCCAAAGACGACAGCCCTCTGCTTTCAGATTGTAAGTGCTGAGCTGAAGGAATGACAGAGCATTGCAAAGACAGGAAGACACCCAGTCATGTGGCTGGTGTCTGGATGTGGAGGGGCAATGCTCTGCCCTACGTGGGACACATGGGGGCTTCCCCTGTGTCTCCAGCTGTCCTCAGATTCTGCAGGAGTACACTACAGTCGGCCCTGGTCCAGTTACTAAGGCAGACTCCTGAAACTGTAGTTTCATAGCAGGGCTACAGAGATTTTTAAGAGGATCAATAAGTATAAACTAAACTAAAAAAAAAAAAGACAGGTCAGGGACATTTTTCTTAGTGCCAGTTGTTCCCAGAGGCTACATTTTTCAGAAAGGATATGGTGAGTTATCTCCAGGGTTGACAAGGCCAGATAACATTTCAGTTATTAGCAGCAGGAGGATTAATGGACATCCACCAAAAATATCATGTTCAATACATGGGTTATTCAGGGATGAGAATGATTGAATTTGGAAGGAAATTGTTAAGGTATCTGAAAAGTTAATTTGAAATGGGAGGAGGTACCAGGCACTAGATCTTATCTGAAAGCTTATTTGAAGCAAGAGTCCGAAGCATTTGTCAGTTCTACAGATGCTCTAATGCGTGATTAATCAGAGCAGGAAATGGGCAGAGATCAAGGAATACCCCAAAGCTGAGAAATGAGTTTAATTATGCTGTTTGGAGTAACAAGAGTGAATCCACCTTCCTTTGCCTTTTATTGCTTCTATAAAAATGGCAGGGAGTTGGGTATGAGTAAAAGAAATATGGATAAGATATAAGGGAGAAAGGACAGCTGTTGATATAACTCTAGTATGTGAAAACAATTAAGGAAGGTGTTTTGATATGCACTGTACAATTTATTGCAAGAGTTCCCACAAGAGCTAAGCTAATAAATTCATACCCTAATTAAGCCACAGCCCTTTTATCTTGTTTTTCATTCTAGACACAGAGAGAAATCTCTTGTGGATGGTAGCAAACATGATATTTGCATCATTTGCTAATGGTTTGAAGAACCTTGTCCTTCTGATGCTATGGTTTGGTCAGTTTGTCTAAACATTTATTTATGCACATTCTTTCCTCATATGCAATGCTGCATTACCTTTAAATTCAGCTGGTGAGAGTGATGCAGCAATTTTGCAAGAACTAAGTTGCAACTTCTCTATTCTACCTCTTTTCCACTTTTTCTTTTGTTTCTTTTTCTCTTTTAAATTTTCTTTTCTGAGTCAGATCATCTCCTGAATTCTTTAGAATCACATTAATGCCTCTAATCTATGCTTTTCTATGCTGTTGCACTCAATTCTTGTCTTCTTTCTTACTCACCCTGAATGCATTTTTTGTTATAATACTTATCACTTATTTGTTTTCTTACCTCCAATACACATTTCAAGCCCCTCTTTTTCCATTGTGTAGCCTTCTGAAGATTTTTGTCATGTTTTAGATTTTCTCTAGTCAATGTCCTGTCTTGATAACTGAGTTCAAATATGGATTTAGCCCTGTAATTAGTGCTTAGCAAAGTATAAAAAATGGTGATTTCCCTGGCTAAAAAAAACCATAAAAAATTACAAAAAATACCTTTCCTAATGCTGTTTCTGAACTATGTACAGAGATACAGATATAGCTCATCATAATGTTGCTTTTGCTTTTTCAGTTTTCTAATATTATTTCCTTTAATGCAGTTAAAGTATTCTCCATTATCTGAGCCCTCCTAGTTCCTTCTGCTATTTGGATTTGTCTCCTCCCATAAGTACATTCCACTTTAATTTCCCCTGAACCAACAGATGACTTTCAGTGTGGACTGCTTACTTCATTTATCCAGGGAGGAAATAGTATGGAGTCATTATAAATTCTTAGGGCTCAGCCTGTTTCTGAGAAGTGTGGGATCTGTGTTTATATCACTATCAAGTACTTCTAGGACAGACTGTTACCTGTATTACAGGAGCACCTGGAAGATCCAATTCAGAGTTGATATGCTAAAGGCAAGACAGGAAATGGCTGTCCATATGGCATAAAGCAGTAGTTTTAGTTCATTATAGACCTCACAGGTAGGATTTTTGTCACCAGCACAGTAAATACTAAGTGGAATTGGAAGCTCAGGTTGTGAGATGTCAGTTTTTGAGGATGAGTTTATTTGAACACAAATAGACATGTATGAAACTACATAAAATGCAAAAAGAAGTACCAGAAGGGCACGAAAAATAATAGTTCAAACTAGTATAGTTGACAGCAAAACAGAGGATCCTCAGGTGGGAAGCTGAATAGGAAAAGGACCTCCAAATCATAAACACATTACAAGCATGAAGTAAGTTTTAATGAAAAAGACATTCTGACTGACTTCTCATATTGTTTAGGTATTCAGAATAACAGTTTTACATTTGATATCTGCAGGACAGAATTTGACATTTGTAGTTTGGTGTAGTAGGATCTTAATCCAGAATTCACAGTGAAAATGCAGAGGCTGTTGAAAGAATTCAATATTCAGTGTGGGTGAAGACATCCAGATGGCTCTACAATTCTTTTTTTTCCCTGACTTACCTTATTTTAACATGGAATAATTCCACTGAAGGATAGAAATACTGAACTCTGCAGCAATAAAAAAACCCAAAAATTAATATTCAAAACTGTAAGAAAACACCCCACAACCTACCATTCGTAACTTGTGCCAAAATCAATTTAGAAAGCAAGAAAAATTAAAGTAATATAGAGACAATCCTTTGGCATTCTGAAAATGTTTTTCCTTTGTCAGTCAAGGTTATTATCAGTTAGGTGCTTCAGAAAGCTTTGAATTTTTTGTTGTTGTTGTGTTTTATATTTTTAATCACAGATTAAATAGTGCCTTTTAAAAATCAAGGTGTACTTGGGGTGCTGTGAACCAAAACTTCATTCAAAGACACAAAGCTGCACTTCCAGTCTGATTTATGTTGCTCAATAGAAAATAACTGTCTCATGTCTGCTTTCATAGGAAGTATTTGATATACTCGATGAATTTTACTAAAGCTTAAATTCCATCTTTGGACAATGGGACATTGTTCCTGTTCTATTACTAGCAGGGTAGCTGTAATATATTACAACAGAACAGCATCCCTCTAGTGTCCATTCACCTGAATCATTTTGGTTCTCATCCATTATGTACCTAGAGAAATGAAACAAGCGTCTTTTTTTTCTGCACAGTCTGTAAATTATGAGACATTGTATAGCCAGCCACTGTGAATGATTAAGTGAGATCACAAGATATTTCATAAAAATGGCTCATTCTTCTCAATCAGACCCACAGCTGATATTGGAAAATGATGTCATATGTAAGTGTTCTTAGTCTAATCCCAAGTAAGACCTATGGTCATATCTTGTGTAATAGCTTGCTAGTGAAAGATCATAAAGCTATTTTAATTATATTTTTGTCAATGCAGAAGACACCTTCTTTATACAGAGTCATGTTCTTTTTTATTAGCATATATATATTGTGAATGAAAATCTGTAATAAGATTTCATAATGAAAGTAAAACATTTCATCAGTTTTAATTTTGTGGCAAACTTAAATTGCATCAATCTTTGAAAGCTTAAATATATTGCTTGATTATTGGTCTTGTTAATATTTAGCTTAACCAAATTTATTCATTACCCTAAAATAGTAAGTATAGGTCAAAAAATATTTAACAGTTTAACTGGTTACCACTTTGCCTTTCAACCTTTGCAAGCCTGAAGGAAAATATATTCTTCAAACTGTTCCTCTCCTATATTTAATGTAAGGTGTAATCTATTTCTGAATGTGTCACTTTTTGCATTACTGCAGAGCATTTAATTTCAGATTATTCTTCACCATTCTCTGGTCCATATTGGTCATGGATTTTGGTCTGAAATTATTGTTTATTTATATTGAGTTTATTGCAATTTCCCCTGCTAATTTGTTTTGTTTTGTTTTTTTCCTTTTTAATGTGGTCTGCTACTGCTTGTGCAAACATTAGCTTCATCTTGTGAATATATAGAATTAATCTGAGTTTTGCTAATATGGACTGTACCACTGAATTCAATAAAACCACTCAAGTTTTAAAAGTAACTCACATTTTTAAATTTTCCGAATTTCAGACTTCACATAAGCTTTCAGGAGCTGTAAAGATCACTGCATGACCTGGGTTTGTACAGCCCTTTGCATTAGTTGTCATGATCCCTGATTAAATTCTGTTATCCCACTAGGGAACAAACTGTTTTTAAAGAAATTTCTCACCCAGAATTCAGTGTTTACAGTACCACATAATCTATCCTTCATTGTTAAGGTCTGCTAATAGTTCAGGCAAATATGTAATTTATGCAAATCTATATATGAAGCTTTTTCTTATCAATGTAGCTCCATTTTCCTTTTAAGCTGAGTTGAATTTCATCACTTCTCATAAAACCTCTCAAAGAGTAATGCCTTAACCAGTATAACCTTTTCCAACCTGACTAATGTAAGTGTCCTGAAAGTTTGGTCTAATGCTATAAAGAAAACTTTTTTGGAATTCTCATCTTTGGCTTTGATAGCAAAACAATACCTTTTTTTTTTTTTAATTTGGTCTTTTAAAAAACTCCACAAATTTGCATAACTAAGATTCCAGTAAAGTTGTAGTAATTATCTTTGAATGGGACTCAATGGTGAATTCGAAATGTATTTTCTCCCATTATTTGCATTAATTTGATATAATCCCTGACTGTCTTGCCTGGTCACAGTTTTTAATGCCCAAAGTAAAGAAGGTAATGATTGTTAACAGTAGCAATCCATACACATTATCAAACAAGAGTTAGCAGTTAATTCCCATCAGCCTTTGAAAGATAGGAGGTAAAGGACAAGATACAGGAAAAAAAAGGTGCAAAAGAAGACTTCAAGATGTATGAATAGCAGAATAAATTAGAGCAAATCATATAAATTGAGCAACAGATCAGGCAAGGTCATAAGTACTTCGTGCATGATCTCCCTTGAGCAATAAAAATGAGTGGCACATTACATGGCTCATCATGCTTTATTATATTTACACCTTTTAGATTGTTTCCCTATTTGAAGTCAGTACTTCAAAGATGAAGTTTTTGAGAAAATAACCCCCTTTTACTAATTATTATCCCATTCATAATGCAAAGAATATGCCTTCTCAAATATGTCCATATACCTAACTGTATATGAGACTGTTGGCTGAGCACAGATGTTCTAAGCACATTCGTATTTGTCATGTTCCCATATTACTTAACAAGTTATTTCTAAATACATATAGAAAAATCCATTCATAGATATACATATATATCTGTACATATCAGTGTGTTGTTTATAAGTAGGTCGGGGTCTTATTGTTCTCAAGAAAAAGAAAACAAAGAACAAAATCCCCAAAACCAACCAGAAAGCCTACACAACCTGGGAAAAAAAGAAAAAGAAAAAGAAAAAAAGAAAAAAAGAAAAAAATAAAAAAATAATGTCTTCTACTTTGTTATTAAGAATGACCTTATAAATAAGATTTTTCTCTGGGGAAAATTATTACTTTGAGGTTGCTGAAACCCAGGACTATCTACTCATCTATCATCAGAAACTGCCTTTCTATGGCATTTTTGTTTAAAATAACTTACACCTTATTACGCAGTAGCTCTGCTCAGAAAAAAAAATGGCTTTATGGCCCATAGATATTTAATAGCTCAGCTACAACTGATCTGTCTGATGGATAGGGCTTTTAACTACACTGTGATTTTTGGAAGACCATAAGTGGAAGGAAACTAATTGAATTGGCTTTTGAATTGGCTGGGGGACTGCCATTGTTTGACAGACAACGAAAACAATTTAAATCACCTTTAACAAGAGAATTCCTTTGGCTCTGGGAGTATCACCATGAATTCACATACTATTCCCTGGGGTGCCAGTGGAAACCACACTTTTAATTGCCAGCGTTGCACATATATAATCATATTGTCAGCAGGGTGTGTAGCAACTGCACAGGGTCTGCACAGTACTGTAGAGGAAAGCTGTTAAATTTGGAATGTTTTTGCTCCAGACTAGAATAAATAACTAGACCTCAGCAAATTAAAAAATTATTCATCATTCATCTTAACTAAAACAAAGTATTTTTCAGGTGCATTGCATAAAATTTGGTGTTCAGTAGGGAAATGAGCTCTTAAAACTTCTTGCTGTTTTAAAGTCATTAATTTCTTACCTGAAGAATATGATCTCTTAGGTGAATTTCCTATTCTTCATGTTCAATAAAAATAAATCTTAATCAAAAGCCCAGCTTAAAACAATTAATTTCACTTCCAAGTTTGGTGGGAGATTGTGTTAATTGCTATGGAATCCATCTTTTCTCCTGAGGTTTTATGATATTCTCGTCATCATGTCTGAATTGCTGTTATTTTATAAGGAAATGTAAGTGATCTATTTCTTTGTTTCTTGGCTCAGATTAATCTACTGCCCTTTTCTTTCTCCTAACTTTATGTTTGCTTTAAAAAATCTATGCTTTATCATTCTCTTTGCTACTTCTGTTCACTTTTATTACATTTGTACAGTTCTTTGTAATAATTCAGGAAAAATATTTATGCAGAGCAACATCCATTTGGTATGCTGTAATTACAATCAGTGGTCAGCCGTATAGAGTTCCATTATTCAGACACAAGTTTTACTTACACTTGCTGTAATATTTAAGGTAGGTTTTTTAAAAGAAGCTACTACTATGTATTTTCAAAAAGAGTTTAACCTACAGCGTTGGATCCTCAAATGGGAGTGTTCCTTTATATTATACTCTTCTAATGTACTTTTTAAACATAATCCATAAAGCAAAGGTAAAAAAAAAGATGATAGCTGCTCATATATACTAATGTTAATTTTATTTCCTGTAAGTGAAAGTAGGTAACTGATGTTTGGGTTTGGTCTGCCCTTGGGTTGTTTTGGGGTTTTTCATTGGTAAAACAACAAAACAAACCTAAAAAAACCCAAAAACAATGCAAAACTTTAAACAACAAAAATTTGTTTTCATCATGAATTGATTCTATTTTGATTAGCAATGTTATTCTATCCTGTACATAATGTAATCAATAAATATATCAAATCAGAAAACTGTTGTAATCTAATTTTATTTTAAATTTTCTTTTTTCAGTCAACTGATAGTGCACTTTTATATGTCTCTTCACATTTCTATTTGGGGTTCCTGCATTTGGTGCTCTACTGAATATTTTTTATTTGTGAGATTCTCAAAAGCACTGTAGAAGAGGAGGAAAGCAGGAGTGACTACTAACAACAATGAAGAGCTACTGAGTATAAGAACTTTAATTTTTATTACTGTGTTTCCCTTTTTGTCTGTGCTAGGAAAAACAGTTGTCACAGAAGTGGCTTGCTGAAAATGTTATTCTCATGTTATTTTCAGATTTCTGGAAATTCCCTCTAATCAAGATGCAATTACTCAACATAAATACCAGTATCTTACTTTTTTCTTTGTTTTTCAGAACTTCCAGGATACTTTTTCATAAAGCATTGCACTGAACTCCAATAGCTACACACATGTTTCTAGATCACTGCCACCCATGGAGAAGATAAAAAAAACCATTAGCTTTTCACTTTATTCAGGTACCTGATTGAAAGGTGATCAGTCTGCAATTTCCCAAGCATTATGGATGTTTTTTATTTAAACAAGAAACATCAAGTGTTGGTGTTGCATCATTGTGCAAATCATGAGAATACATTCACCACATGCTGCACAATTCACAGGAAAGGAAATGTATAGACTAAAGTCAGAAGTTCAGATGCTGCTGTCTACAAAAAACAATTCTGGAAACAGTTAAAGCAATACCTGATTTTATGGCCTGCAGAATTAGTTCTGTGTACTTACTGCAAGCAGTTCACCTCTGTCTGACCTGGATCGGACAGGGTCACATGTTGTAGACATTATTCTATTATTGTTTTGACTGCAGAAGCAATAACAAGTTATGCTTCCAGGAATTAAATTAACAGACATTTATCTATTCCCCAGAAGAGTTGAATGAGAGGCATAAATCTCCTCCTAATTCTAAGAAAAATATAAATATATTGAAAATTTTAGCATAGTATATGGCATAACACCATGTTGTTTTTATTGACAAGTTTATTGAGAAATTATATCTTAACTTTGCTTGCAGAATAAAAGGTTTCTCAGTACTGACTTAAAGCCATTGGAGTGTTTGAAGGCTAGGTCACCATAAATCAGGTTGAAACTTTGCAACATCTGCTCTTGTTAATCCAGTAGGAATTAAAACTGGGATATTACCTGACCCATCATCAAATTAGTGGTCTAAAAAGTGAGACTTTAATGGACTTATCAAATGACTGGAGAGAACTTTACAAAGGTAAGTGTGAGAAAAATCTCTCTGGCAACTCCAGCAGACTCAACCCTGGTCATAACATGATGCGTGCTGTTCATGATATGCAGCATAGGAAAGAAAATTATGCTCAATGTGATTCTCAAGCAAGAATGCCTTGGTGGAGTATATTCGAGGACACTTTTAACCATATCGAAATTTGACAATGAAAATAGTGTTTTGCCATTATTAGCAAAAACCCCCAGAGATTGTGTTGATACGATAAAGTCTCAAGACTTGACTAGACATATATTGATTGATCTGATTATATTTGTAAGAGCTACTGTCTAATGGGCAAATAGTATTTGTTTTTACTTTAGTTGAACTTAATGTAGCCTAGATTTTACTTTAACCTAGATTTGGTTTTACTTTAGTTGAAATTAATGTAGCTTTGTGTTAGAACACCTACTATCAATTAATTGCCAGTAATAAGAAGTAGTTATTCTGCTTAGAGTGAGTCATGATCCTAGAAAGAAATCTTAGTTTAGAAGAAAACAGATTTAAGCAGAAAACACAGATCACACTGGTCACTTCAGGAGAGCATCTTTGTCAATCAGGTTAAAGTAGTTTTAAGAATATGAAAAAGAACAGTAAAGCACAAAGCATCTGAAATTTAGAAACAATCAGAAGTTAATGTATAGCAATTTTTATTGCTATTAACAAACTACCTATAATAATTAGATCATTGGAATGGTAAGTGTTGATATTACTATCACCTGATGTATAATAACTGCTTATTGTCTTTTGTTTGGACTGTTAAAACATTAATAACTCTAGCAACAGATTATTTTCTCCTCAACTAGATATATTCCCTTTTTGTCCTTATAAACATTTTGAGTGTAATAAAATGATTGACCAGTGCAAATCTAATGAAACTGGTTTTTTCTGAAAAAGTATTTTCTCATTGCTTCTTTTTCCTTTCAGAAAATAAAGGCTAAATACAAATACCATTTAGAATTACCCATGTATCTAATCTTCCAGAATTGGATGAGTGTAGTTTCACAGATAAAGACTTGTCACCTTGATAATATACTTGGTCCATGATGATTCTAACAAGAGTGGCTATTATCAGTCATAAAATTTCTATATATTGATTGTAAGAAAATCTGGATTTGGAGGAGTCAGTTCCCACTTCATGTACGGCGTAGTCAGTAAAGTTTTCAAGCCAGCAGAAAATGCCAGGGAATATGATCTGATTCTAGACTAAAGATATTTCTCTGAATGTCAGTATCCAGAATGTCTGCCTCTATAGTGCTGTGTGTATTACTATGCTCCAAGCTAAAACAGTGGGCACAGAGATCAACATGAAGAAAAAACCCATGATAATTTCTTTTAGTGCACAGTGACCTGAAGAAAATATTCTTGCAATTACCTCAGAATATGGTCCATACAAACTAAAGATTGCCTAGGTCAGAAGAAAGACAAAATAAGGATGTGTAGGACTACTTTCTCCTATACCATTAATGTATGATGATTTTAATTACTGCAGGCTTTTTGCTGCTCCTATGTCACTTGTGCTGGTGACTGATCCCTTCCTTTTCCAATCACAGCTTGAGTTATGAATAAATATCTGGCAACACATCATCAAGGGTAGAGCTGTAAAGAAACATCACACTTCAAATGCCACTTTGCCTTTTCAAAGCATAGGATGTGTGTTAGTCCTATTTGTGATCACTACAACTACAGAATGTGAGAGCAAAGTGCTGGCTTAAAGGAAAATAAACAAACAGGTCAGAGGGGAGTTTACAAGTTTTTATCATCTAGTCAAGAAGGTCTTGACCCCCTGTCTAACTGTGGGTAATTGGTAACAGTGGGACTTTTTCAACAGGAAAAAAGGTAGACTGAAACAAAACAAATACTGCAGAACTGTCCTTACTAAGCTGTGCTAGAATTACTCTGAGCTGGAGTTACAATCCTGTGTCAAGGTAAGACCTATAGCCCGAAATTTAAAAAGGGCAGCTCTACCCTCCAAATATGTTTATGTGAAGATAAGTGATAACTTATTAACAGCCAGCTCTGATAACAGCATCATAACAAGTTTAAATACCAGCTTATTTGTAGTATTTTGACCCTGCTGTGTTTTCATAGATTGGCTCCACTGAACAAAAAAAAAAAATATGGCAGGGTGTTACACTTTGTCTTTCCGTGCTCACCTTCAGGTAATTAAAGTGCTTTCAGAGTCATATTGATATCCATGCCTACCATAACCCACTGTATTGTACCAAAAGATCCTCATATTGCTATATTAATTTGTTATTTGTTATGTTCCTAGCCAAATATATACAAAGATAGCAGAATATACTGTTTTCCAACTAATCCAGTATACAACATACATTAATTCTGGTATATCCACTTTCCCATTTTACAAGAACTACAGGCATTTCAGCTGTTGAAGAAGTAATGCATCCTACATATTAAAAGATTTTCTGTAATTTTGTTTGTGGCCATTTGTTTAACAGACAAATTTACTTTTGCAGATATTTATCATTTCGTTTTTATTAAGATGCATTTTAAGAAAAAATCACTCCCATTGTAATGAGAGGTTAAGGCACTCTACAAAGCCCAGGCACTGTTCCTTTTATGTCTGAATTCAAGTGCATAGTTTATCATGCACTAAGGATAGTTAAGGAATTTTTAGACAGCCTTTAAGGTAAAAATTGGCCTTAGGAAGGTGGGGCAAGGAGTGGGAATTGCAATACCCGAAAGGAAAGCTTTTTCCTTTAATGGTTGTTCCAATGTTGAAAAAGAAATAATTTCACTGATTTTTTTCTCAGAGGAAGAGTTGAATGAATGATGATTTTCATTATAAAGTGGAAAATGCTTGGCCCAGAAAAACAGATGCATATTTTAGAAAGGGTTTCAAAGTGTCCTACTTTTTTGTTAAACCAACTTCTATAATCTTTGCTTTAAAATATTTTGCCATAGTCTCAAAAATTACTGATGGGTCTTCCTGTCTTTCATTTCTGTAGGTCATTCTGTAATATATTCAGTCACCTCTGGAAAGTATCTTTTTGGATATCCTAGAAAAGGTTTGACTCTTCAAAAACTTTTTCAAGTACTTGGTTAGGGAGAGCAACTTAACAGAGAAGAAAGTAAAGGTACTTCTTAATTATACAGACCTGAAGTTTTTCCTCCTAGAATAATATAGCTTGTGTTAATTCAAGGTGGCTGAGAACAACTAAAGCCATAATACCAAGACATATGTATTTCTCACGAGAAGGCAATGAAGGGAACTCCACCAAATTACTGTAACTTCATTCATGAAGTGAGTTTCCCTTCCTTATTTTTGGAATCCCTTACCATTTTTGGATCACACTGTCTTGGTCCAGCATACAGGACTGAATGCATGTTATTGTATCCTCTTCTTTTTGGCCAGATATTCAAATTTGGATGTGGTATATAGCAATTTCCCACCTTTGTTACTGTTAAACTCCCCTTTTCCAGTCTGATTTATGTTGACATTCTCAATTGTCAAAATTATAGAAATAAAATCCCAGCCTACTTGTTAGAATACTTCTTTCACATTTTATCTGCTATACTTTTTCCAAAAAGCTTTATTTGGGTTTGTGCTTTTTCTCTATGTCCCTATACAGACACAACCAGAAAAATTTTTTTTAAAAATATTGATTTTTGAGATACATTATTCCAGTGCAAGAAAGGAAGATTTCAAAAAATAACCAAGCTCCATGACAAAATATAAAAGTGGATTAGCTAAAAATAGCCTAAAACTCATTTTCCAAATGATAACCCCAGGGATGAATCTGAAAGATTTGAATATGCCTTTCTCACATGCCATATTCCTCAGTTCCTGGTTGATTTTGGGATTATCACTGTTTACTTCCTTATTCACCTTTACAAACAAACAAACAAAAAACTCTCTAAATATGGGAGATTGTGTCAACAAATCCTTTTTTAATTCAAAATCAAGCAAGTTAGTAGGAAGAATCCAAGTGATTTTAACAGGATATGGCTTAGGTTCTTAGCCTATAAGACAGTTTACCGGTGTATCTTTTCCAACTGGTATAATTCTAATCCTTTCTGAGAAAGCTGCATGCTCCAGTAATATTTGAAATTATTAGTAACAATAATGCAAGCATAGGAAAGATACACAAAAAGGGTTTAAGTATTAAAACTAGGTACAAAACTAATAAAAAAGCTAGGTGACATATTTATGTGATGTTAAATAGCAAAAAGCATCCATAGAAGTTAAAGATTGTGTTCAAATGCAATCACAATCATGTTAACAAAATAATATAAAGGAAATCTAATTGTTTTCCACAGGATTGGTTCTGAGTTCCGTGCTGAGGTCTGATTGGTTTTGGCCTCTTGAATAAACTTGGTTGCAAGAGACTTAAATTCAAACTATTTTTATTTTCGAAAGAAAAGACTACTCCAACTTTAGGAAAAATGCCTAGAGCTAAGCATATGTAAGATACCATGGTAGATTTCAAACTTTGCAAAGTTAAGCACAAACTGTATTTTGGTTTAAAGTAACTTTTTCCCTAAATAAATTAAATATATAGCATGTGTACTACTCATTCTAAAGGAGCCAAACATAGGGCTTTTCTCCTTTCTTTGTGTACATATTACCTCCAAGGTTATTCTGGTTCTTGAGTTAGTTCTTCTGGCTGTCCAGGTTTAATACTGAGAGAGGAACATAGGTTGCTGACTCTCAGAAGGACATTGAAAAATTACCTGTATAATATGCAAAATTCCCTTTTCAATAAGCAAAATCATCTTCTACCTTATTCAAGCAGTAAATGCAACTTCTGAGACAGAAACTGGGGTTTAAGTAATCACAATGGCATTGGTAACATACTATAGGAAATCCTAAATACTTCTGCTTGGATTATAGTTTTTTAGTTATTTTTTTTTTTAATAGTCTTTCTTGTCATGTAAAAAGAATGCATCATAATTATGATTCAAACATAGTCACAAAAATAATTTATAAAGTTACTTACTTATAACAGAGATTACACTAAAGGTATATTTGAACATACTAAATTATAATGATGAGATTTGAGGCAATTGAGTCCTCCCTAATCCACCCCTTCTGTCTTTAAGTGACACTAACATAAATTTGAAGTAGAAAAAAAAAAATTCTAGGTTTTTTTTTTTATTATTTTGTTTTCTTCACCCTTGTTAACAAATTAATAAACCTGGTCCAAAGAGCCAAAACCTACTTGGTAAAAAAAGCCCCTAAAACCCACAATTGAATATGTTTGTGTTTGAATACACTGCATATTATTCTAGAGTGAAAGATTGTTTAATTTATTTGCCCTGCTTCTAAGCATTTCTTAAAAAGAGTGGGCAAAGGATTACTTCAATTTATTTGCTTTTGGAGAACTACCATGACCATAACAAATATAGAGTAAAACACCATGGTTTGATGTTAAACCTTTTTTTTTTCTGAAATGTGGGAATATGTCCTGTTTGGAAAAAAAATGTTATGACTCATCAATATAGGTGGTAGGCACATAAGTCTTAAGAGATTTTGTGACTAAAAAATACTACAACAGGAAGAAGACATCAATTATCGAAGAAAGAAAGTATGTAGAGAGAAAATACTTATGGAAGTGGGGGAAAAGTAAGTTAATGAGGAAATTGCAATCAGTCTTCTCATCATCAACCAGAAATAATTATCACAGCATGCTACCATTCATCTTTTGATTAAAGGTATTTGCTTAATATATTTGAAATAATTATGCTCGTTCATAAGATCCTGTCAGCACATCTATTAGAAACTATGTCCCTCTGGGTTTTGTACCTTTAAAATTTGTTCAGGGATGCATACAAAATTTCATTAGCTTGAATTATAGGACTTTTAGTCAGATCTGATCAAAATCATGTATGTATGTACTTTGGCATGCTCAAAAACCCAAAGCTCTACTCTTGCATCCTTTACACATTCTTAGTCCCCAGTGAAGCAAAAAGAAATTACAGAAGCAAAAGAAAATGCAAGAATGCTCAGAAAAGATGCCTGAGATTTATATATATACAGTATAGAAAATGTCTAAGACCCTCTGCATACAATTATCATTTATGAATTAATGATCATGAATTAATTTTCTCTTGTGCTTGAAGATGTTAACTTTTGATTTATTAAATCTAAATGGTAGTATTGGCACTAACTTTTTGCATAGAAATATGATTAACTTCTTTAGGCTAAGTTGCATTCTTCATGAGGAGACTTAAAATTAGCTAGGACTTACTTTAATTCCCAGTGCTGACATTTGTTAATATTCCATTTCATGCTGCAAAGGCTATTAAAATCTTCCTAGATTGTTTTTAGAAGAGCTAAACAGTTTTTTATTTAGTTTGTAGTTGCACTAATGACTTGATGAACACATAACTCACTCTACCAAAAAACAGGTTTGTACCTGCAGCTGGACAAATTTATATGAATATGTGTTGGAATTCCAAAACACTAAGCACAAGTAATGAGTAAGATTTTCACTGACTTGCTAAAATATTGGAAAGAAGGATAAGATCTCCCCTCTGCCTTCTTCTCTCCACTATAAAAACCCCAGCTCCTTCAGTCACTCCTCATAGGACTTATTCCCTAGACCCTTTGCCAGCTCTGCTGCCCTTCTCTGGACACGCTCCCGCACCCCAGTGTCATTCCTGAACTGAGGGGCCCAAAACGGGACACAGAACTTGAGGTGCAGGCTCACCAGTGCCGAGTGCAGAGGGACAATAACTTCCCTGGTCCTGCTGGCCACACTCTTCTTGATACAAGCCAGGATGCCATTGGCATTCTTGGCCACCCGGACACACTACTGGCTTATGTTCTTTAGTCCTGTCTAGGTCAACCGTTTTTCTCCTGAGTTGAATTTTGAATGTAAATGCATAGAGGTTTAAGACATTTTGCTTTATAAACACACTTAAAGCTCACCTCAGGACTAAGGAGGAGGATATTGGGTATTCAGTAACTGAGCATTTTTGATGACGTGATCTTCCACGCATCCTCGAGATCCAACTTAGTTCTGTCTGGGCAGAACGGTTTACACCATGGTTGCTACATTTAAGTCCTTATGATGTGCTATGGAGAAGAGTGTTATTTTCTCATTTTCTCTGTGCAGAGATGGTGACTGGGAAGGATTTTGAAGGGTACCTGAGAAGGATCTTGTCCCTTTAGAACCATTATATTTCTTTACTAAAGACCCATACAATTTAAAATTCCTGTATCTCACTCATCTCTGGGGTAATTTCACTAAAATAAGTTATCCTGCAGTGACAATATCTGCTTACATACTTTTTTTTTTCCTTATGAATTCAATGTTTAAAAAGTCAAAATTATTCAATTGTGAGTTCAATGCTTAAGTCAAAATTATTCAATTGGCAACTGAACATGTTTTTCCCTGCTGGTAAATCTATCCATCATTTACATAGTATTATACTACAGACAATATATTTCTAAATGTGTATTCAGCCAGTCACTAAGAAGATATAATAATTCAAAATGGGCTTAAGTCATCTCACATACAAAGATTCTGACATGCTATGAAAAATATAATAACATTGTTAAAAGTAAATGTGCTGTAAAAACAAAAGAACTGCAAACCAATGGATATGTAGTTATGAGAAAAGAATATTTTTCTTTAAAATACCGTAGTTTTAACACAAAATATTTTTCATATCAATAGAAAAATATGTCCAATTACCTGTTCTGTTCCTCTTACCCGATGTTTCTCTATGTTTATGCAGACACAACAGAGGCAGAAGAGTATAAAAAAAGGGAAACATAGTTTATAAAAAAAAGTTAGTTACATGAGTTAATGATTTAAAATTAGGGATGTAAACACCACTGTTTGCAACAAAATACTCCTAACAGCCTTTACCCTTCTCATTTCCTGGAATTACAATTATTGTCCAGAATGTGCCAAAAAAACCTAAGGAAAGTATTTAGAATCACCATCAGAACATTAATTTGTCACTACTATGGGCTGGGTTTTTGTTGCAAATGAAAGGAGACTATGAAAGTTTTCTTTTACATCATGTTCACTTTTAACACTTTACTAACATTAGTTATATAATCCCATTACATTTTATCTTCATGAATACTCCAAGAGCAACAAAAAAGCTTCTTTTTATGAATCTGTTCATATAAGTAGTTTAAAATCCACATTTCCAAACTTCAAAGCAAAATAGTGTTGCTGTACCTCTCAATATTTATTTTTGACTAGAATCCCACAGGTTTCAAAAGTCTGTGCAGACAACTTCCCAGCCACAATTGTGATTACACTGAAGTAGACAAAATAAATTTGGCTTTATTTTATGATCTTTTATTCTATCCTCATTTTGATGCAAATAAAGCTACATGGGATGTTACTGAAATAACCTTGAGAAGTTTCACTGGTTTTGCTGTCCTTTAATATACTTAAGTGGCCATCTTACAAATATTCATAACTGAATTAGCTCAGCATACTCATTTTAGCATACAATTAGAGACTTGCATGTAAATATAGAAGAAATGAAAGCTGAAACTGTTCCAAATCAAGAGCATCTTCTTTGCTATTGCAGAGACATGATCATATTGTTACTCTAAAATGTTTTTGAATCTTCCTTTGGCCCTATCTAATTTATCCCTTTCTCCAAAGCCAAAGTAAAGGAAGATGCTGGTTCCAAGATCAGCTCAGTTGGTCAGAGCATGGTTTAATAACGCCACAGTTGCAGGTTCAATCCCTGTCTGAGCCATTGATGTAAGAGCTGGATTCGATGATCCTTCTGGGTTCCTTCCAACTCAGGCTATTCTGTGATTCTGTTATTGTCTATTGTGCCTAGTACACCCTTATCTGCAACATTTCATATCTATGTAACAAACCTACTGTTACTCGCACAGCTATATGTTCACAGAGAATCCTTGTGCAGCCTTTGAAGGCTCTCACATGCAATAATTAAATTATAATTATCTGCATTAAATGGGAGTTAATTCCTGACACTGGTGATGTTCTGAGTACGCACTATATGGTTTATTCAGGATCTTATACGAAAATTATTGCTCTTCCTCAACCTTGAACTTTTTCCCCCATTGTGGACTGTCTGTATTTCTAGCTGGCTATAACCAACTTCCCATGAGAAATGTGCTCCTTCTGGTCATTGATGAATTCTTGTGGAGTGTATTTAGCCTATATTATGTTATTGCTAAAAAGCTTTTATTTCTTTACAAGAGTCTACAAGATTGCAGTCTTTCTTAATGTGAGTTTACTTCAATTTCACTGTTTATTAAACTATGAGGCTACTTATACAAGACAAATATGATGATAAATCCCTTGATCTTCATTCTCTTGTTCATGTAGTCTCATAGGTACTTCTTAGTAATCTTGCTAAATTGCAATTATTCATGTCATTTCCCACCTAGAAGATACCGAGGAATTTTCATTCATTTGGGTCTTGTCTATATATATGTCACGATCGGACTTGCAAAATTAGATTAATTATAAGTGAAACAAGAACAAGAAGTGGAGAATGAGCTGACTCACTAGACATGTACAGCTGTGTTGATTTTGTACGGCCTGGTTTTTGGTAGCAGGAGGGCCACAGAGGTGACTTCTGTGAGAATCTGCTGGAAGCTTCCACCACCTCTGGCAGAGCCAGTCCCTGATGGCTCTGAAGATGGACATGCTGCTGGCCAAGCCTGGGCCTATTAGACATGTTGCTAATGTCTCTGTGATAACATATTTAAGAAGAATATCAAATCAAAATTGACACAGTTTTTTTCAGTCAGAGAAGAGGAGGAGGTGAGAACATGTGAGGGGAAACAGCATGGAGACATCAGGGTCAGTGGAAAAGGAGGGAGAAAAGGTGCTTCAGGCACCGGAGCCAAGATTCCTCTGCAGGCCATGGTGAGGACCATGGTGAAGCAGCTGTGCCCCTGCAGCCCATGGGGTCCACAAGGGATGCAGAGATCCACCTGTAGACCCTGGGGGAGGTCATCACACTGGAGCAGGTGGATGCCTGGAGGAGGCTGTGATCCAGTGGAAGACCTGGTAGAGAGAGAGGACCCCTTGCTTCCAGGCTGGAGCAGGCCGTCCTTGGAGGACTGCACCCCGTGGAAGAGTGACCCACACTGCAGCAGTTCTAGGAGGACTGTGTGCCCATGGGAGGGACTCATGTTGCAGCAGTTTTGGGAGGACTGCTGCTCACGAGAGTGGACCCACGCTGGAGAAGTTAATGAAGAACTGTCTCCCATGGGAGGGACCCCACAGTCTCACAGGGGAAGGACTCCTCTCCCTGAGCAGCAGAGAAAGAACTCAGATGATGAACTGACCAAACCCCCACACCCTGCATCTCTGCGCTGTTGGTGGGAAGGAGGGCGGGGCTGGGGGGGGAAAAGGTGATTTAAGGGCTTATTTTACTTCTCATTATCCTCCTCTGACTCTGTTAGCAATAAATTTGCTTTGTACTTCTAAGTTGAGCCTGTTTTGCCCTTGGAATGTTTTCTCCAGGTCCTTATCTCAACTCATGAACCCATTATTAATTTTTTTTCTCTCCTCTACCCAACTGTGGCAGAGGAGGGTGAGCAAGTGGCTCTCGTGGGTGCCTGGCATTTGGCCAGTGTCAAACCATGACAACAGCACAAGCTGAAGTCTGATTTTCCTTTCAGTATGTTCAAAATTCCAGAAATATTGAATTAAGAAATACCTGCATGTCTCAGCTTTTGGTCTTCCATGTTACTAGAAACAGTAGATGTGCAAAGACCTTTAAATGTGTAAAATCAATCATTTGTTGTTTCACCTTTATTCTCTCTTTTTCTAAAAGAAAAACAACATTTCAGCCACAGGTGTACATAGGGGAGTCTATCACAAAACTAAAATGTTTCATATCTTTAAAGATATGCAGGCACCTAGGTTTCCATCAATAAAGACAGACCATGGAGCATGTGTTCAAAAGGCACTGCTGTAAAGGACAGCTTCTCTTGTAACCTCCTCACACCTATTTCTAGCTGCCCCACTGAAGTGTGCTGTGTGATCTGGGCTGCTTTGCATACAAAAATTATGCTTTTATATATTGATAAATTCACTTGCATTTATTTTGTCAAACATGTTCTATCTTTAATGTGCAAGCAGTTCTGAGAAGAGAAACATGGATGAGAACTTCTTGCTCCAGGACAGTTGGGGAATAATCCCTTCTGCTCACACCCTCCTAATGTCAAGAATGTGAGTATTCAATTTCACAGTGACAAAGTTTAAAGCTCAGTCTACACTACATCTCACTGTAAAGGGCACATTTCTCAGAAAGACAGTCAGAAATCTTGCATCTGTCATCTGTTTGAAAAATTTTGGTTATGATTTTATTCAAAAAGAAAGATGGATAGCAGCTTCACAACACACTGAGAGAAGTTTCTGTCTAGTCTGACCTGTCATATCCATAGAGGTGATTGAGAAGTGTCTGAGTTCATCCATGGCAGAGAAGCATTTTGGCATGGATATTATTAACCAATGATTTCATTTTCACCATGAATTGTATAGGAAGCAGAGAGGTATAAGATGCAAGGTTTAGACCATAGATAGAGAAACTATTCACAACTTATTCTGATATGAAATAGTAAACATACTTGTTGCTTCTTTGAACATGATCAATAATTAATTATAATTTTGTGGTATTATTATTAAGGTAAAAACTGACAACCTTAAAAAAAGCACTGACATACAAGTGAGTTATTGAGTTACTTTTGTTCCTTAATATTTTTCTAATAAACAATCACAACACTTCAAGAGTTACTAGTGGAGTGTAAGTATTTTATAGTGTATACGATGGTACATTTTTATGTAGTTTCCATAACAACCAGAGTACAAGGTAATCTTAAATAACTTACATTTCACTGGAGTCTACATGATGGCTGTCTAACTTTGCATCAAAGAATAGATACAAGAGAAGCACTTTGTTTTTTTTTTAATTTTACCCACTGAATGAACTGCATAGTCATAAAAAGGTGTTATTTCTGTTAAATGGCAGATCTGATAAACAAATAACTATCTATTTACTTAAGCAGGCTTCTAAGTTTCTTTCAGGAAATTTAAACGTCTAAATATCTGCCATCAGGTGCACTCAGACTGCCATCATGTTGTCAGAGCAGAGAATCATTGACACATAAAAAGTCAATTTTAAGTTGCAACACTGGTTTTGTCTAGTGTTTTGGAATTTGTTTTGTATAAATCTTCATTTTGCTTCTGTATGTTTTTGAACAACTCTTTTTCAAAAATTGTCTCACAGTATTGTGTTTATTAGATAGTGGAACACATCTAACCTGTATTTATTTGTTAAGAAAAGGTTTCTGTCTCAACTTCAGGTGAAATCAATTATCAGTTTCTAGTTTTGGTTTGGGTTTTTTTTATTAATTGCAGTATCACTTAAATATGTGTCTATTTTTTTCATGCACTATTTTCTTCTTGTTTAATTATATTCTTACAACTGCATTGGTCTCTGAATCTGTATTAATGTCTTTCATGGTCTGAATTGAAGACCCGTATTTCTATGGTCAGATTTTCTTAAAAAAACCAAATTAGCATGAAGAAATGTTTTGCAAGGTGCTTTCATCATGTTTATAATCGCTAAGAAGATACTTGTTCTACCTTCAATCTTTCCCCCTTGCTCACACTGCTTATAATGAACTTTCAGCAATAGGACATACCATAAGGCCAGTTGGGGAGATATTTGTAACAAGCACCAGTTCAATTTGACTTTACTATCCAGATTCTAACAGGTATATGGCATTACTGAAGACTTTTAAAACTGTGAAAATTGTCACTCCACATTTTCAGCCTGATTTAAACTAAGAACTTACAGTTGTGCATAGATGTCACTATGCTCAAGCTGATAAAGTTTTAATTCTTGCTCATTACTTGGGTTTTTTCACGTATGTGGAAATACTAGGAATACACTGTGACTGTTCTGTACCTTGTTCAAGCATCGGAACTTGAAGAGACTTCTAAAACTATCAAATATGCATGAAATTCTTTGGTGTGAGGGTGGCAAGGCAGTGGCATAGGTTGCCCAGAGGAGCTGTGGATGCCCCATCCACATGAAATGCTCAAGACCAGGTTGAATGGGGCTTTGAACAACATGGTCTAGTGGAAGGTGTCTGTGCCCATGGCAAAGGAGTTGGAACCAAAGGATCTTTAAGGTCTGTTCCAATAAAAACAATTACATGATTCTATGAATGCATGAAATACCCGTTCCTGCTTTGATTTTCACCTTATTGCAATGTTATGTTTGTTTTCAGTTTGAGAAAAAAAGCCGTCTTTGTAAAAAAATATATTTGTGTCATGACTGAGCACTATTCCTGGAACAAGTATTATCTTCATGATAATAGCATCAGTAATCAACCCCAAAGAAGAAAAGGAATCCTTCAGCTGTAGGCTAGGGGACTGGAGAGAAGGCAATGGTCATTGAGCACCTACTGTGCTGAAGGTCTCATTCTTGACTCTGACATCAATTGCATCAAAACCATAATTATTTAATGTATCAAATGAACCTAATCTCGAAAGAATAATTTAGATTTGTTTTAACTCATGTCAGTGAGAGAAATCATGTAATCCTGAACCATTAAATTGAATGAGGACCAAAACACTACAGGAGCATATGAGGTTTATGTCACGATGCATATGATTTTCTTTCCAGTTACAACTATAACAAACAACTCAAATTTAGAGGCATGTGAAAAACAAATGTGAAAATCTTTGACTGTGGTGTTGGCATGGAGTCTCAGCCAATGTAGGCCTGGTTAATATGAATGTTATCTACTCAAAAATCATCCTAGAGAAGTCTATGTACTAAAGGGACTGGTTTTATAACTCTCTTGGGAAGTTTATGAGGATTCATACTGCAACAGTGTGTCCACTTTTCATACTGCAAAACCGTGAGGGATAGACCACCACCACCTAAACTCATATTTCTAACTCAGATGAGTAACGGCCTGTCTGTTCAGACATCCATCAGAACTGCATGCTAATGGAACTGTCAGAGTTCAATATTTTAGTTGATATTTCCCCCATCTGTACCTAAATGCTACCTAAGGCAGAATGTTTTTCTGCAATACAGGTCAATATGTTGCAACTATAAAAAATAATTAAACTGTATCAAATATTTCCATTTTAACATTGTCATTGTAATAAGCCATGTAATTTAGGAGGCCTTTAATACTGACAAAATTAGTTCTGTTGTTATTTTTCTTGCTACCATTTTCTACTCTCCAGAAATAAATTATATTCTATCTAGTGATTTATTTATTTTACTGAATTTTTTTTTGCTTCTTTAAATTCTTCATAATATTGAAACAAATCTATCTTTTATTATTATTTTCCATATGCATTAAGCCTCTATCTAAGAAGGGAAGATTTTATTTAACATTTAAAATGACAATGTTTTTATGTTTACCTTTGGATTTTTTTAATTCCCATGGCTTATAGATGTAATATAACAAGGAAAGGACATAAAATAGAGCAAATATGTTTGGCAGATAAAAATGAAGAAATAATTGAATCTGATATCCGAATTTCTAAAAACTAATCATTAATGACTATCTCACACCTAAATCTCAACTATGACTCTCATCTATCACAGGTAGAGGGGAATGATCATACAAATTATAAAATCTACATATTGGAGAGTTTTCAGAATAACAAAGCACAGTGTCTACAACTCCTTCTGATGTTTAATTGTTCATTTTATCCTATAAGAGGTCTTTGTAAAGCTTACAAAGACTCCAGATGAGATGAGACTAAATTCAAATTCTGTCTACTCTTATCTACCTTCTTTTCTTCACCTAAATCTGCTTGCTATACGTAGAAGCAGCATTTGTGCGTGAGTGTAAACGTCTGTGCAGACTCAAAAGAATAAGCATAATTTTCATATGACAGATTTCACTGTATATTCCCACTAGCATTTTTCAATGAACTCTGCTAAAGTTAAAGGAAATTTGGCATCTATAGTCATTACAGCTAATAATAAGACAGTGGAGAGGTTCACTGATTCTGAGGGGCACAGTCTCAGTTCAAATGCTGCTGCTGCACAGTATTTCTAGGGGAATACTTTTAGAAGTGCTTTCAGTAGAACTTAATAATCATTCTGAACTGTCATATTCACTAAAGCTGCAGAAAGCTTGACCTTTAATCAAGAAGAAGAAACATCACAAAACATCACTTTATTGTGCAGATAATGTACAGTTCACAGTACTGCATATTATGTCTTTAATCCTTCAATGATTACAAAGCTTGTTATTCACTCAGTTGCCTCCTGTTGTAGTATTTTCTATTTTTAGCTACTAATATATTACTATTATATTTACAAAGGAAGAAACTAAAGTACGCTTACCAAAACTGTGAATTTGAAAGAACATTTAAAATATGTCTGTATATGGAGAGGAATTTTTCAAGTATCCAGTTTTAGCCTTCTTACCAGAATGCTCACAGATAACTCTGGCCTTTTCTAGATAGATCATCTAATGTGATGGGTTTATCAATCTCGCAGTTTTTAGCAAAGATATCTGCCAGTCCCTGTCCTCTTTTTAAGTTCATTTTTGGCCATAATTCATGGATCTCAGCACTTAGTAATCTTCTATTCCATCTATCAATATGTTCTTTTTTAATTATGTCATGTGTCTGTACTTCTACTAGAAAAGATTAGAAAAACCTGGATGCTAAGTAGAGCAAGGGACAGTTTGCTAAGAGGGTCTGAAGTCAAAATTTGGTCCTTTCCTAAATTTTTTTTTCTCCATTTCTTTTCTGTGACTAACCTTAGGGTAGGTTTGATCATGTATTTTCAGAGTCACTGATGGCTACTTGAATGCATGCCTAGCACAGTAACACTCACAGACAAAAATGCTGTATTGATAAATGAGAGACATTATTTTAATTAGCTTTGTAATTGTTTTTCCACTTTAATTCATAGTAGGATCGGGTTTACCTTGTTTTTCAATTTTGGGGGCAAGGGGGCAGAAAGAAACAGGTTTTACTTGCTTTATGAATTAAAGAAGTCACATTGAATAAATTGAATTCACTTTTAAAGATATCTCTTCATGTCTGTGTATGGCCTAAATCATTCTATTGGTCAAAATCTAATTTTTGTTTTCAACTATTTTCTTGTAGATGACAAGGCAACATAATTAAGCCTACTGTGAAAAAGTTATTCTTCCCAGACATACCAAGGACACAAGCAAACAGCAGCACAGCTTTCAGTCATGTAAAGTTCTGTCTGTTTAATGTTCCTCTGAGAGCTGAACTGGTACCACTGCACCCACGAGAGGAATCCAAGAAAGGTTTTTTGCATATGTCAAATAACCTATACTCAATTCAATATTTAAAATGTGTGATTTTATAAGCAAAATCTGTTATTGAAATTAATTTCGTGTTATTTTGTTTTCTATGGAGCTTATTGTATTACATGCAAAGATTGCACAATGCTGTCTGGGCCCTGAGTTTTCTGCTTGGATGCTGCTGAAAGGGGCTGCTAGAGGGAGGAGAGCAGTGAGTTAGGAGCTGCCAGGGGAGTGCAGGGCTGGAAGGACACCATTCCACCATGCCCTATAAGTAAAGCAGAGCAGGACCAATGAGGGTGATGGTGGTCAGGGTCAGATGCAGACCAGGAGTAGCCAAATAGGTCTGCAGAGATGAATCATGCTCAATGTCAAGCCAGAAACTCAGCCCACAATCAGCCTAAAGAAACTTTAAGATCAGCCAGGTAAGACACTACATAACTGTGATCAAGCTCCAGTCCTTCATTTTGATAATCTCCTGACATTTGCCACCCAAGCCTGTTTCTGCCTGACAGAATTTTTATTTCAGAAAATATTTCTTGGTGTGTTTTTGTTCTTTGTATAGTGCTACTGTTCCAAGGAATCAACATCCAAAAAAGTAATTAGGTTCTAGGACATTCAGACTGGAAGAAGAAAGAAGTTAGATTTTCCTCCTTACAAATGTGGCTTCACACCATGTGACAGTCATACTTAGTCTCACAGAAGTTCTCTCAATCTGTCTTCTGCCTAATGAATATTTAATCACCTTTCTGTGAACCACTGAATCTTTAATTTAATTTTAGTATACACATTTCACCCGTGACTGCTGAAAGTTCAATATAAGAACAGTCCTCCTAACAGGAACTCCAGCTCATGAATCCTGCTTTCTGTCTCTTGAGTCCCCAAGGTGAGTGTTTTCACCTCAAGGCAAGCTCAAGATAGGAACATTTTGTGGGCTGCTGGATGGTACAAGTTTGAATTTCTTCAGGAAGTCAAAAGAATTAAAACCATATAAATCAATTTCTGAGTGAGTGTTCTAGTCTAGGCCATTACACGAAATGGAGTTGCTATCACGACTTCTGGAGATGTTTTAAAAGAGTATTCTGTCCACAATTGCACTTTGGGAAAAGCCTAATTCTGCCCTGTACTCTGAGTGTTTTAAGATTGTCTCTGAACCAGAGATCCTGAGAGGTTTTTTGGTAGACATAAACCATGTCTTTGTTATTAGATGTACAACAAATGCATTACTTCATGATACAGTGCATCTCGGAGAAGCATAAAGCAGAGTGAAGGATTTTTAGGGACAAGGAAACAGCATAACTCAAGGACACGAATATCTGAAGGAACAGTTTGTCTCTTTTCCTCTTTGATTTACCCTCAGGCTTGTTGATGATTCATGTGTCTGGTACTTTTCTTTTCCCTCCCATAACACTCTTAAGAAAAGAAAGGGTATCACATATGGTATGTATAATAACCAGGGTATAACCATGGTCTGGTCTATGTATTGCCTCCTAAACATTTAATAATAGATAATATCTAATCCAATGTGGTGCCCATGACACAGAGGAAAAGCTACTGTATTTGGTTGTCATGGTCAAGAAGAAGGCTTTAAACTGCTTGATCCAATCCTATTCCAAATGTAGTAAGTCCTCAGATGTGATCTGCATTTTCTTCAAAATAGTACTGCTTAACACACCTATTTATTTCAAATTCTGCGCTATATCCAGTAGATTTCTATTGAAGATTTTACTTGAAGGAGATAGATATTTGATTAGCTGATGGCCTGGACATTGTTCTTTAGGCAACATTACAAAGAAACAAGAAAATCTTCTCTTTCAGGATGATTCATATTTCTTCCAGTTCACCTCCCTCTCTTGGATGGTATTGTCAGGTGGGAATTCAGAACACAGCTCTCTTACCATCCATATTAGCCCTTAGGATGATGATGAATCATAACTTCCACAACCTTTATTGGTTTAGACCCTGAAGGAAACAATATAATTTCTAATTTTGGATTGTTTATCTTGATTTGAAAATATTTCTTATTGAAGATATGTTCATTAAATTAAGCTATATTTTAATTCAAGAAAGTCAAATTTTTCCAGAGTCCTCATTCCAGTTTTTAAACGCAACAAAATACATATACAAACAACCTCGTGTCACTTGTCTCCTGTTATATTTTGGTATATGAATTTCTTTTGCTCTTTTTGCACTTTGACTATTACAATAATTTATGATCTTATTTCAGTTTTATCTCTTTCATCTGCCCTTAAAAAAAGTTTTCCGTTTCAGTACTTTCAGTTATTGATATATTTATTTTCCTTCCCAGTAATACTTCATTTTAAAAGAACAATATAGTGTTATTTTTCCTCTTAATATTCTATAGAAAATAAACCTGTGAAATAAACAAAACCATAATACATATATAGGCAACCTTAGGTTATTGAAACTTGTGTTGCTTGGAGTTTTAGGAATACTTGTATTTCTAAATGCTGAAAAAAAATCTCACGTTATTTTTGTTATTAATGAAATGTTCATTTTTATTAACTTGTACTTAATCTTTTGTTCAATGACAGACGTTGAAAGTGTTGAACAGAAAATTTAGACATTATTTTGCAAACCAGATATAAATAAATAGTCTGGATTTTTATCTGCACAGTCTAAGAATTATGTTGTTTTAACATTCTGTATTTTCTTTGATACTCTATAAAATCTGAAAGACATGGGTGTTATTGAATTGTTGTAAATAATAAAGCATATGTGAGGAATTTTTAATGGCAATGTAAGCACAAAGAAAACCTATATATTTTACCATGACAACTACTAGGAGTTGATTGGCAGAAATATTCCTTTCTATTGTTAAAAGATGTGGAGATACAGTTTGAATTCTTACAAAAACTGGTTTGTATATCAGTTAGGATACTGTAGTGATGAAAGTTAACAAAGAAGTGACTTTGGTACTCCTCAAAGTAGAAACAATTGAAAGATTATTATTATTATTATCACCATCATCATTATCATTACAATTATAGTCATTATTTTCTAATTATTTGTGGTACATTTTTAACCTCTGTAACATCTTAACTTAAATATGAGAAAAAATGCATCTGGAAAGTATAAATAATGAAATATTCTACATACGGATAATAAAACTAAGTGATAAAGTTGAAAAAATGAATATAAAAAATTGAGAATACTCTGCATGCACACATGAAAGTCTGTTCTTTAAGAGGACATTAAGAATATAATTCAAACACTCAAAAGTTAAGAAATGTCAAATCTGCATTTATGTGTGTTGCATACAGACTACAATTAAGTCATCTCATAGTCATAAGTCATAGTCATCTTTTAGTTAAAGATATTGAGACCACTTGGTCACAGAATATTCAGCATGCCTCCCCATTCTTTGATGATTTTCAGAACTCCTTTCTTTGCCTCCAGTGTTACTGCAACTTCTTTCTCAAATTTAATTGGACAAAGTATTATAATATTATGCATATAGTTCTCCTTATATTTAAGAATATCTTGTTTAAAGGGTCCTTTCAGCCTTACGTTTAAACTGCAGTTTAGACTAGCACATCATAAATTAGACCTGCTGCCAAAAACGTTCTTTCCAGACATGTGAGCATAATTGTTTGTGCAATGGTTATGAAGTTTGCTGGCAAAACAACTGTGGTACAATGAAATCAGTTGTTCTAGAGTCCACAATTCACATAAAGGTTATTTTTCCCAGAAAATCTACTGTGGAGTTCTGTAGATCCTTGCTTAGAAAGAAGGCTGGAGATAGTGATAGAAAGGAGGGCTGAAACATCTCCTTGCAAACATCTGCGTGTGTTGATTTAAGATGATTTTATTTTTCAAGATGTCTGAACCAATATACTAACTGGCTTCTGAGAGAAAACTTCTCCTCCTTTCTTTCCTGAGTTCTGATGCTTGGCTGATCATTTGGTGGGCTTTTCAGGTCACTAATTCAGCAAAAATATTCTAAGGGGGGCAGATTACTTTTGTGCTGCCTCAGTGCATGACCTTGATGAGCAGGTAGACACAGTCCAGGCAGAGCAAAGGAAGAGGCAGGGATGTACAAACAGGAGCAGGCACACCTGACACCTCTTCTAGCAGCCTGTGCATTTGTGTAAGTGCAGCCTTTGCAGGAAAACTTATCCTTTCTGCTGTGTTGCCTGACTAGCAAATGTGACTATTCTTCATAATCCAACCTTCAGAGGGTTTTCCAAAGTCATAATTTCTCAAAACAAAACATGCTTATCCCAGAAAATGTCATAACCCTTCTTAGGGGACAGCAATACACTAAAGTTGGAACAGAGGACTCTGAAATGCTAAAAATGCATCTGTATGGACACTACTTTGTTTAACTCAACAAAGTCATTTTTCATATAAGAAAAAGAAAAATGTATCACTTTCCCACTTTCAGATAGTATCAGTCACTGTCCTCTCAGTGATTTACCTACTAAAATATAATGAATAATGTTTTCATGGCACTATTAGCTGCCTGAGAAAAATTGCCAATAACATAGACCCCAGAACTGATCCCTGAGTATCAGCAGTGGAAACATAAGTGAGCATTTCCCATCCAAAAGGAAGGTTGGATAAAACTTGCTGGACAATTTCTAAGAGGAGTCTTCCAGGAGAATCTGTAAAAACCAAATTATTTCCCTGTAAAAACACCCATTTTAAAATGGGTCTGCTTAAATCTTACTGATGTTTTAGCTTCCTACTGCTCTGTACAGGTCTTCAGCTCAGAGGTAAACAGCCTAGCAAACCATTCTAAATATGTGTAACTGATGGCTTTTATATTAAGAAGACATTTGAAGTGTGATACTTCATCAAAAAACATTTCAAACTACTGAAATCCACCATGAGAAAGAGTTTCTCTTCTCTTCTAAGCTTCAATTTTGAGATTTTCCAGTTGGTCAATTAATGCATGCTATGTCTGCTTCAATCAAAACAAAAAACTATAATAATAATCAGAGCAACTTTTTCTTTTTAGGAAAATACCTACAGATACCAATGTATTATTTTCTTATACAACACTTGTTTTGATTTGTGGTCTTTTGGGTTTTTTGACACATAGTTTTGAAATAACTCTTCTTGACAAAAATAGAGTATTGCTGTTGGACAGATCTTTCTACAATAACAGTCTCCTTCATCTTGATGTAGACAGGTGTTATTAACATTAAAGAATATGTATTTTTTACTCAAATGCACTGAAACTTCACTGGGGAAAAATGCTTGCACATGAGTAGAGAATATCAGGTGTATCTGTATTTTCTCTATAACAGAGTCAATCTACCTGCTTGTGTCATGTTAATACTATACAAACAGTATTTATTAGACCTTCTGAATCAAGGCAAACACCATTTGCTTTATTAGATACAGCTTTCTGTGAAAGTATATGCAATCAATAATTTGTGGAGATTTTATTTGTCATGGATTACCTAAATAAGGAACATTGTGTTTTCTTCTTACAATTTATAATGAGAACAAAAAGCTCAAACTATCGAAAAAAGACATTTATGTTTTTGAATAAACTACTTCTAGCAATTTCTAGGGAGTAAAAGTGTGAATAAATGTTTAATTTAAGTTCATAGTGTTTACTGATGGCATAATAACACTGATATTGAATGAATTTTGCAGGACAGACAAAGGAAATAAATTGTTGAAAAAGCAATTAGAAATGTGACATAGTGTTTAGAATAAGAATGAAAAAAATCATTGTGATGGTGAACATAGTGATTTTGTTTGTGACACCTTTAAAATGGATTATAGCATACTTGCAATTTTGCAATATTTATGAGATTAATTTACTTTCTTAAGACACAATGCCTTTGACTTGACATGCAACAAACTATATCCCATCCATGCAGGGTTGATGTAGGGCTTCTTTGCACAATAGGCATGTGCTTCTAATACACATTTCATTGATCTGATACTAAAAGAGAATTAGTCAATTTAAAGACACATTGTCAACCTGTCACTTTTCAATTTAAATCTTCCCTTATTGGCACAAATATCAATCCAGTATACGATTTAACTTAAGAAGCATTGCATTTCTCAAGCCATGATCTTTCAATTTTCCTTCTTCACTTACTAGAACTGACAAGTATAATTTGTCTGCAGAAGAAATGAAATCATGTATTGAATTTGGTATTGATCAACTATCAGTACAGACAAGAAATTTGCAAAAATTGTTTCCATTGAAATTCTGCTCTTGTTTCAAAAGCTCTGCAAGTTTTAGACTCCTCAATTTAGAAATCTAAAAATTGTGCATGTGCATATGTGTTTCAGCTGGGGAAATCCATAAGGAAGGGGGAAAACAGCATTTCTATTACAAACAGCAGCTCTCTGAGATATAGAAATATCTGTTGTTTTCATTAATAAATAAAGTTTTATGGAATGTACCAAAATAAAGACCATCACTTCAGAACAATAGTTTAACTGGTGAAAAAACAAAGCAGCAGACTGAGGGAAGTATGTTTCAACTTCAGAAAATTTATTTTCCTCAGAAGTAGATACTTTTGGTGAAATTTTTTCATTTCCTTCAAGGAATGAAGGAAAATGGATTTTCATTCTGGTCCATAACTGACCAGTAGTAACAGGTATAGAAGCTCCTACAGCACAAGAGGCTTGTCCTGGAATTCACTTTTATCATTCCAGTGAAAAATTAAATAATGTTGAAATCTCAGAAGCTGCTATAGAATCATACCTGTAGAAATTTAATTTTTAGTAATTACCCCTAGATATTTCTAAATAATAGACTTCACTATAAAATTGATCAGCACAGAAGGGATATTATATATGCATTGTTCAGAGCAGTTACAGGAGGGAAGTTAATCTCCATTCATAGTCCTCATAACTGCCTTTCTACTTTAAAATGCGAAAGGAGATCACAGAATCATAGAACCACTAGGTTAGAAGAGACCTTTAAGATCATTGAGTCCAACCCATGCCCTAATACTTCCTCAACTAAACCGTGGCACTGAATGCCACATTCAATCTGTTTTTAAACACATCCAAGGACGGTGACTCCACCACCTTCCCAGGCAGACGATTCCAATACCTTATCACTCTTTCAGTAAAAAAGTTTTCGTAATATCCAATCTAAATTTCCCCTAGCACAGCTTAAGACTGTGTCCTGTCATTCTGTCAGTTGTTGTCTGGAAAAAGAGACCAACCCCCACCTGGCTACCATCACCTTTCAGGCAGTTGTAGAGAGTGATAAGGTCACCTCCGAGTCTCCTTTTCTCCAGGCTAAACAGTCCCAGCTCCCTTAGTCATTACTCATAGGGTTTGTGTTCCAGGCTCTTCACCAGCCTTGTTGCCCTCCTTTGGACGCGTTCAAGCATCTCAATGTCCTTCCTAAACTGAGGCACCCAGAACTGGACACAGAACTCAAGGTGCGGCCTCACCAGTGCCGAGTACAGGGGAAGAATGACCTCCCTGGTGCTGCTGGCCACACTACTCCTGATACAGGCCAGGATGCCGTTGGCCTTCTTGGCCACCTGGGCACACTGCTGGCTCATGTTCAGTTGGCTGTCAACCAGAACCCCCAGATCCCTTTCTACCTGGGCACTGTCCAGCCACACTGTCCTCAGCCTATAGTGCTGCAGGGGGTTGTTGTGGCCAAAGTGCAGGACTCGGCACTTGGAGTTGTTTAAGTTCATCTTATTGGACTCTGCCCATGTATCCAACCATTCCAGATCTCTTTACAGAGCCCTCTTACCTTCCAAAGGATCGACACATGCTGCCAGCTTAGTGTCATCTGCAAATTTACTAATAATATACTCAAAACCCTCATCCATGTCATCAATACAAATATTAAACAGAACTGGCCCCAGCACAGATCCCTGAGGGACACAGCTAGTGACTGTCCGCCAACTGGATGCAGCACCGTTCACCACCACTATCTGGGCCTGGCCATCCAGCCAGTTCTTAACCCAGTAAGGAGTGCAAAGCACTCTTAACCCAGCAAAGAGATTGTCTAGAAGATCTCAGAAGTGAGTGATTCCAGGACACAGTGATGACAGTGGACTGAGGAAGTGAGTGTGAACTCGGTTTAGACTGAAAGATGACCTATGCCCATAGATAAAATCACACTGTGAACTAGGAATGATTTTATCACAGTTTCAGGTTCTTTTTAAGATTCTTTAAGGAGAGAAATCAGATTGAGCTTTACCAATATGAATCAGAAATGGCTTGGTCCAACCATCCCAAACACTCAGAATTTAAACAGGCTTACAAAAGTCAAGATAGCATAGACCAATTTTGTTTCCAATTCTTTGAATGGTGAAAGCAATTATTTGCAGTAAGTTTGGAATGGAATAAAAAATTACCAGGATTTTAGAAACTATTAATTTGAAGCAATAAAAGGCAAAAATGAAGTTTTAATGCATAACAGAAAAAGAGTTATTCCAATTTTTTCTTTCTTTTATGATCAGTTAATCAAATCTTCTACTCTGGAACCCTGAAGGAAGATAAACTGCAATAATTATAATAAATGATGAAAAATTATTTTGACTGTCTGTAGTTCCAATCAGCCTTGGGCAAGACATTTAGTCTTTCATAATTTGTAAATGTAGACCTGTGAGACAAACAAATAGTGTCACACATAGGTAGTGTTTCTTAAGTTGTGCACAAGCTGATGTTATATGCATTGAATATTGGTTTTTTCAATGTATACTTAATAATAGAATTGAATATTATCTCCCATTGTTTTAACATTTAATGAAAAAGAGTAATAATAACACAATTAAATATGTAAAGGTATACAATATGTCATGTGTCTTCCACTCCTTGCCTTGAGAAAAATCCCACTGAAAGAGCTTGTTGCGTGATGACAGCTTGTTTTATGACATGAAACTTAACATGACCTTGAAATGTACACGTACAGCCCAGAAAACCAAACCATCTTGGGTTTCATTAGAAGCAGCATGTCCAGCAGGTTGAGGGAGATGATTCTGTCCCTCTACTTCGCTCTCATGAGACCCCACCTTGAGTATTGTGTCTAGCTCCGAGGGCCCCAGCATAGAAAGGACATGGATCTGTAGGAGTTAACCTGAGGAAAGCCACAAAAATAGTCAGAGGGCTGGAGAGCCTCACCTCTGAAGACAGGCTGAGAGAGCTGGGTTGTTCAGCCTGGAGAAGAGAAAGCTCTAGGACAGCATATAGCAGCCCTTCAGGACCTAAAGCAGATTTTTTACAAGTGTATATAGTGATAGAACAAGGGGGAATAGTTTTAAACTGAGAGGGTGGATTCAGATATTACGAAGAAATTTTTTAATGTGGGAGGGGTGAGACAGTGGAACAAATTTCCCAGAGAGGCTGTGGATGTGTTCAGGAAGAAGTCCACGTTGGATAATGAATAACCTGGCTTAGTGGAAAGTGTCCCTGCAATGGGAGGGGGGGTGGAACTAGATGATTTTTAAGGTTCCTGTCAATCGAAACCATTGTATGATTCCATGAAAAATGACAAATATATCTAGTCAACGGTTCAAACTCTTAGAGATAATCTTGAAACCTCAGTGATAGGGATGGGCTTTTTGCTTGATTGCACCGACAGGTTAAAGAGTTTCCTTTGGGTACAGAGTTTGAGATTGCTTAATGCTCCTCCAGTTACTGACAACAGAGCATTTGATGCTATAAATGGGAGGTTTTTTTCTTGAATTGTAAGAGGATTTATAGCAAGGTAACAAATTACTGTATTCAACATTTAGAAATATATATTGAGCAATCAGGGACTGGAAGTAACAGTATAGAGAAGATGGCTAATATGTCTTAATTGTAGCAAAATAACCACAACACAGTAAAAATGATCTTCCCCCTGCTGACTTTTTTCCTGCCATCTGGTAGAAAGCAGAGCAGTGTGGCAACATACAGCTTTCCCGTCTGACCTTACTTTGCAGTTAAGAACCATTCAACTAGGATGATAATGATAGCATAGGTACAGAAGAGGAAAACGGGGAAAAATCATAAAACAAAGTAGCAAATGTCAGACTGACAAGACTTTTATGTATCACAAAGTCCACAGAGGGAAAATACCTTGTCTTACTAAATCTGTCTCTTTCACTACAACATATATCTTTAAAGAGCATTGACTGCTGCTGCACACTGGACTAGTGAAGGAACTCAGCTGTAACTGTACCATGTAACTGAAATTGCTCATTGCAAATGAAAATGACTTTTGGTCAGAAAGAGTGATAGTTGTGCTATCAAACAATCTAATAAAATCTATTCCTTTCTTTCACCAGCCAATGTTTTCTGGGAAATAGCTTCATAGAAAGCAAGCACAGTCCTGGTCTCTCATATTCAACTAAGAAATAAACTATAGCTACTCATTATGCAAAATATGTTTTATTTTAACATGCCCTGTCAGAAAAAAAGACAATAATGAAAATGATAAGTTAAAATAAAGAAAAGCAATATTGAGTTTCAAAGTCACAATTCAATAGAAAGAAGTTTAGTAGAAGTAGCAGTACAGTACAGTATGCCATGCACTGCACTTTGACTCTGATATGTCCTATAGCACCAACTCCATTTCAGATTTTCAAAATTCACAGCTACATAAGTAACTAAGAATGATATTAAATAACATCAGATATAGCATTTTCTGTTGTGGGTTTTTATTTGAAAACAGCCTATACATTCATCTAAAGTATATTCATATGCTCAGGGAAATATCTTGCTACATTACTTCATCACTAATGTTCTTGATCTGATTATCTTCCAAGTGTGAACATGAGATATATGGATAAGTTAAACAATACTGTACCAAGTATTGAACCTTGGGGGACCTCCAACTGGACCCTGTGCCACTGATTACAACCCTCTGGGATCTGCCATTTAGCCAGTTCTCAATCCACCTCCCTGTCCTCTCATTCAGTCCACATTCCCTTAGTTTGCCTGTGAGGATGCTATGAGAGGCAGCATCAAAAGCCTTGCTGAAGTCAAGCTAGACAGTATCCTCTGCTCTCCCTGCATCCATCCTGGTAGTTGTTTTATTATAGATGGTCTAGCACAATTTGCCTTTAATGAATCCATGAAGACTACTCCTAAACACCTTCTTGTCATCCATGTGGAGAGAGATGGCCTCCAAAATGAGGCTGTTCATCATCTTTCTAGTGATTGAGGTGAGTCTGACTGTCCTATAGTTCCCTGGGTCTTCTTTCTTGCACTTTTTGAAGGCTGGGCAGACATTTGCTTTCTTCCAGCTCTCAGACACCTCTCCCAATCTCCATGACCTTGCAAAGATTATCGTAAGTGGCCTGGCTGTGATGCCTGACAACTATGTCATCACTTGTGGATGCATCCCAGCAGGGTCCATGGATTTGTGGATGTCAACTTTACCTAGGTGTTCTCTAAGCCAATCCTCTTGACCAAGGGTAAGTATTCCTTTGCCCTGATCTCTTGGGCCAGAGATTCCTGAGGGCTGGTCTTGCCAGTGAAAACCAATGCAAAGAAGGCATTTGATAACTCTGCCTTCTCTGCATTTTCTGTTACCTGGGTTGCCCCTTCACTTAGTAACAGGCCCACATTACCTTTTGGTTTTTATTTTTATTTCATTTTTTTTACAGTTCTCATTCCTGACTATTTACTGTCAGAAGTAGACAACTCAGGTAGTACCTGGTTCTACTAATAGGAAAACACTGTCTTTCAAACTTTACGTTACAAAATGCTGTTATGGGTGAGTGTCTGAGATCACATAAAAAATGACTGGCCAGGGTATGAGCAAAACCCAGGTTTAATACTAAGCAACAGTATGACAAAATTGATTGGCAAGATTCACTCTACTGCTTACAGGTCAAGGCACACCAAGCAAAAACAAGCAATAACAAAACCAAACAAAATCCAGGTAATCAAAACAGAAATGAACCGATATCTATGGTTATGTGTGTGGAGGGGGTGTGTGTGTGGGTGGGTGGGTGTGTGTGTGTGTGTGTGTGTGTGTGTGTGTGTTTAGGTCCATGTGACAAAAGACAGTGAGGGCAAGGATAAAATGGAACACGGCCTTAAAGCTTAACAGTACTCAAACTGAACAGTACTTTAACTTAATGTATACCTTAACCCTAATAAATTAACAAAGGAACAACACTTAACTTATACCTAACTATACATTAAACTTAATTTATAACATAACCTTAACAATTTAACAGAGGAAAAACACTTAGCAGCACTTAACCTAACTTACAGCTTCCAAGTTATAACTCAGCAAAAGAACAACACTTAGCAGCATTTAAGTAAGTTTAAATCATAAGTCACGAGCTTACTTACAGGCCTAACTCATCTCAATATCCAAGGTTCTTAAGAATCTAAGAAAGCAGCGTTTCTCCCAGATTTGCTTTAGCATATGTACACGTGCATGCACACAGGCTATAAAGAGTCAGTGCAAGCAAGGTACCTGTGGAAAATTCCCCTTGGAGGAAATAATCCCTTCGGATGCCTTTTCATCTCATGACAGGTGAAGGGTTGGGCCTCAAGGAGTGAGGGTATCAGCCCAGGATTCATCGTTGTTCAGCAATTCTCCAAGTATAGCAAACATGAGTTTGCTAGCTCTGAGGGGCGTCCCACTCAGAGGGAGATTGCTGGTCTCAACCCGTTGCATTCCAGGAGAGCTCAAAGTGTCTCATTTTGGATGACTGTTTATAGGATAGCAAGAGAGAGGGCTTTAGTCATAACGGTGTTTCATCTTGGCCACAGTTTGGGTCAGCACTTTCTTCAAAGTGTTAGAACAGGAATGTTATGCTGTTCAGGCAAGAAAAACATTTTCCAAGGCTGTTCATAAGGAAAACAGGAGTTTGTTAGCAGTTTTTGGGAGCAGGCAATATTTCAGTCTGGGTGCTGTTTTCAATGCTGAGGTCTAACGAGCATTTCTCAGATCCCGCTGCAGCCTGGAAAAAGAGGTGATGGGGATAAATTCACCACCACAAATGCTCAGTTACCACTAGTCAATACCAGAACATTTCCTCTAGCTACAACCTCCGCTTCTGAAGCAGCAAAAAGGAACCAACCCACTATGTAGTCCAATTATCCAGAAAGTTATTGTATGTCTTTCACTGCTTGTGGCTTCAGTAAAAAAATGAAATAACTTGGGAGGCATTTTTACAATTGCTGTAGTCAAGTACAGCTATTTTGTCAGACATCCTTTACAGTCATTGGAAACATTGTAGGGTTTGTTGGTTGTTTTGAAAGGGAAGGTGTTTCTTGAAAACATTAATTTATGTGCTCTGAGAAAAACCTCTCTTTTTCCCTGTATTTACCACAGAAGAGCCTAAAGGCATTAGCATTTATAGCTCAAAAATGCTTCACAAAAAGTGTCTATCATTTCATATTGCTAATCAGCTCTGACACTAACTTTTTTTCATGTTTATTTATTTAGTTTTATGTAAATGGAAAAAACGGTGCAACTATAAGCACATCTTTCAATTAAGAAAATTCTCAAGCACCTACATATCTTCACTTGAACTTAAACAGAAAAATAAGAATTTAGGGTACAGTTGAGTTTTTTACTGAACTGTATCTTGTTTGAAATGCAATATGTAAAAATATTATATTGGCATATTCTCATTCTATGTACTGTCAAAAGAGCTGTAAATGAGACTAGATACAAGGGAAGTAATATAGTACTTGAGACATAAGATGAACCTTGTATATAAACTAGATTTGTAAGTGACAGGGTGCAAAAATGTATTTTGTATTCAGTTCTAAATTTTCATATCTTGTCTCCTTACCAAACCCAAGCAACTCAGGCTCAGGTTTCAGGTTTAAGAGAAAAATCGACCTCCACCCCTAAAGGTCCACACACATATATCCCACCCCAGATTCCTACATTTAGGGAAAGTTTCTCTAATCTTTAAAATGCCTCCTGAATTCAGAGACAAAGTGAAATGCATTTGTATCTTCTTCAGTTCCGAGGTGCTCAAGAGAAGAAATGGCCAATTTAGAAAACCAAGGGACAAATTCACATGAATGTTAGCAGGAGTAACTCCATTGACTTTCACGAATTCGAACAACTTACGATAGGCATGTATTTCACTCAAAAGTCTTAATATAAGCAGTAAAATATACTATCACAAAAAAATGAAAGAAAATATATCACTTAATTTCTTGGTGGTATTATTTAGTTTTAATTATGGGGAGGAGTTTATAACTCTTTTACTGTGTGGCACATTTAACAGCTACTTTGTAGCTGACTGTGTTTCATTATAAACCCTTCATGGTCTTCTATACTTTCCTTTTAAGTGCATAAAGATGGATCACCAGGCATCTTGTATTTGCTATTTATTTTGCTTCAGCCAGTGTATCAGGAGCTACTGATGTCCCTCCACAGCATTTCCTTCATGCTTTTCACTGTCTAGGGAGGTGTTGGAGCCACCATCCCTGAAGGTCTTTAAGGAAAGACTGGACATAGCCCTTGGTGCCATGGTCTACTTGACACAGTGGTGTTTGGTCATAGGCTGGACTCAACAATCTCAGAGGCATTTTCCATCCTAATTGATTCTGTAATGATTTGATGAAAGTGCCTTCATACAAACTACACATTGTGAACAGTTATTTCATAAATCTTCAAAGTTCTCTTACTCTCCAAAAGAGGAAAATCTCATTTCCCTTTCTGGAGAGTAAAGGAAATGTGTTGTGCATGCAGATATACATGGAATAATGAGGTGATTTGTGAAGTGGTCAAATGAGCAGTTAATCCCTGTCGACACTGACTAGGGATATTACTAACATAGATTCATTCTCCCATCTCATATCTTTCTAACAGTTTTCTTTTTAACTATAGTCTGTAATGAAGCAATATCCCCTGACAGTATTGTTTTAATGATTCTTTTATGCCATTCAAGGCAAAGGATCTAGCAAAAAACATCCCTTTGAAGGGCACTAGAAGGGGACAGATCAAGGAATAGAACCATCATTTGCTAATGAAAAGAGGTCAAGACAAATCAGCTTCCCTGTTGGTTTGGTTTTGTTTTCTTCACACCTATTATACAGGCTGAGTCTGTTATTCTAGGAGTCACTGGAAAACATGATGAGCAGGTGTCTGATTGCTGTCCTTTACTCCCTCAGGTGCTAGTACTCTAACAGGTCATTTTACTCTTGCAGTTGAAAGATATATATACAGAGACATATAAAGATTTAGCAGAATGACAACAGGTCTTTGTTATTAAGGGGATATTTCAAATGTTTCAATTTTTAAAATTTCAAATACTTCGTATTAAAACCCTATTGAAGAGACAAGCAAGAGTTGCATTAACCAACAGATATGAAGCACCCTTTTCTAGTGCAGAGTTCTAAGACAGTGAAGTTAGCCTGGGGGTAACCAAAGAGACAATGTTTAGCTACTCATTCCAGTTGCTTTTTGAGATTATGTATTGGATCAGCCCCTCAAAATGTATTCTTTTAAAGGATTAAAGAGAGGAAAACACATATCCTTTCAGTTCAGATAAAAAGAAGTCAGTTCTAAATGACGTTATCTCTGCTGCAGAAACTTGGTTTTTTATAAGAGCTTGAGCGGCAGAGTGGGACAAGTTTGAAACATATTTATAAGCAGCAGAACTACTCAGGAAGACCACAAAAAACATAAAGAATACAGAATATTAACCATGGCTTAATTTATTTCTTTTCTGAGAGCACCTGCAATGGACAGAGCAATCATTTATTCTTCCATGGACACTGCAATGCATTTCTATTTTTCTGCACTGTGTAGGATACCTGTAAGTTAGAAAGCATGAAAGTTGTCGACCTTACAAGTTTCAAACATGACTGTAGAATCTATCTTAAACTTGGTCTTGCTGTAGATGCATCATAGGTAAGTACAAATACAGACTACTACAGTTAGATATTTTAGATATTGGCAAGTATGTCTATTAGATGAAAACAGGTAATTTTCAAAGAAAAATTACTACAATTAGACAGCATTATGTGGATGGTTCATGGAGACGTGGATCTGTCTTTTTACAATAAAATTTGTGTTCACCTAGTAAGTTTATAGCGTTATATTACTTAATACATTAGTATTTCTAAATAAAGATATTATTGTTTACTGTGCTCAATGAATTATTCACATTATTCTGTGATCATTGTTCACATTATTTCACTGAATATTGTTCACTAATGTCTTCTTTCATTGATAATTTTAAAATACAAGAAACCTAAAGAGCAAAGAATAAAATAGGAATTGTTATAAATCTATACTGCACAATTACATAATGGTTTGGGTTGGTAGGGACTTTGTAAATCACTGAGTTCCAGTTCCCCTGCCATGGGAAGGGACACCTTCCACCAGACCAGGTTGTTCAAAGCCCCATCCAACCTGGCCTTGAAACTTTCAGGGATTGGGCATCCACAGCTTCTCTGGGCAACCTGTTCTAGTGCCTTACGACCCTCCAGGTAAAGAATTTCTTCCTAATATCAGATATAAACCTATTATTTTTCAGTTTAAATCCATTCCCCCTTGTTCTACATGACCTTGTAAGAAATCCCTCTCCAGCTTTCTTTAAGGCCTCCTTTAGGTATTGGAAGGCTGCTTTAGGTATTGGAAGGATAAGTTCAATCCTCTCAAGGGCCCTTTGCATGACATTTCTTTCCTCCAGTGGGGAACTATGGACTGCACCATAGGTTGATGTCATTGGAAAATTTGCTGAGGGTGTACTCAGTCCCACAGTTTGTATCACCAAGACGTTAAACAGTGTTGGTCCCAATAGCAACCCCTATGGGACACCACTTGTCTGCAAGTATCTGTATCAATATATAGGGGTAGGTGTGCCTGTGTGTGTGTGGTCCCAGGGAAATAATATAGGGTTTTGGGGAAGAAAGAACTTGGAAATATATTGGGCCATAGAAAACTTCAAGCAATAAAATTTCAAGTATACTGATCATGTTTTGCTGGCACCAGAAATAAAGAAAAGGCAGTACAATAAACCATAATAGACAACCTGGTACAGTAAAACCTAACAGAGATTTTTTGTCCCCTCTTTCATACAACTAGCCTCTCTGGAAAAATTTTTTGATTCAATACTTTTCCCTTGATTTGTGAAAAACACCATATTCCAGGAAATATGTAAAAATTATATTTCCTTAAAAGCCAATTTTTCATATATGGTTGAAACATTTGAGGAGATCATTTAAATTCTCTTTAAATAGATATTTTTAAAAATAATTCTACTTATGACTAAATTATGCTACTGAAACCCTATTTTAGTAATGAAGTTTATGTTATTACATCTTTTGATCCAATCATCTAGGTCATCATAATGAGTTTTTTTCATATTTTCACATTTTAAAATGAAAAATCCTAGTTTTCCCTTTCAACACAACATTTACGTTTAAATGGAGCTCAGCCAAGTCTGAATACATTGGTGTTCCAGCCTCTTCATATTTTCCTAACTTCTTATCTTCTATAAAATTCAGGGAAAACCAAACATATGAATAATACTACCCATAGTTTAAAAATACCACTTCTTTGCCTACTTGTCTTACAGTCTCCGCAGTACCTACCTTTGTTCCATGGCCCTGTAGAAGACTGTGAGCAAGCAGGGCAAGTCACTACCACCTGACTTTTCTGCCAGGAGGGACGGTTGTTTTTCTCCAGCATCACAGGAAGTCTGATGCTCATCAGTATTCTCCTGTGTGTACACAGCAGGTGTAGCATGTTTTGCACTCACTGTGCTCACTCCCACACTGACAAAAAGAGATGTTGATGACATACAGGAGACAGCCTAGCAAGGAGTTGGTTGGGGGATGGATAAACAGTAGCTTGTTCCCTATCCTTTAGGGTAATTTCTGTATTTCTTCAAAGAAAACTTTAAGCTTTCATGAGTTGCATGGCATGCTATACAGGACTGTTCCAGTATCTGAGATCTTCCACAAGAGCACACAACTACTCCCAAGGTCTTACTTCTTTGTCCTGCTTCCTGAAAATAAATGTTTTCTACACATGTAGCAAAAGAAAATTTTGCATTCATGTCTTGCACTCTGCTCTCTGTAGGATTTAGGCTATCTGTGTAAGTGACATATACAATAGGCTCTTTTACATTAAGATTCTTGCAAAAGTTTCCTCTTCCCCTAGAAAATACATCCAGTTTGTATTTACACAAGCTAATCACCAGGCTTCTTCTTCCTCCTCTGTGTGATGGCAGAGTAGGAAGAGAGCAGACTACTGCCAGGAGTGGAATATGGGAATCCATGCATACGTCACCCCATTTTTTTCAGTCCTATTATCCAGGATAAAAATGACAAAGAACATGAAAAAAAAAATCAAAAAAATGTTTCATATCTTTAGGGTTAGAGGTCTCCTTCAGGGAGCAGATCACTGCAGGCTTACTCACAGTGATAGTTCCTGCACTTCTCTTGGAGGTTCTTGCACTTTTCTTGGTCAAAACTTGGACATAAAATTAGGTCTTAATTAGGAATAGAAGTCATACTATTTCTAATCCTAATATTAATTCATCATTTAGAGAAAAAAATCTACAACATGAAAAATAAAAATTCCATATGATTCCAAGGGGTTTAGTTTGGAATGGTAAAAATATTCTATAATTTATTCCACAATTTTCTTAACTTAGAATCAGATTAACATTCAGAGAAGAATTGTAAAATACATAATATATTGAGCCAAGTCATTCTAAACTTCCTCGTGTGACTGGTTGTGGCAGAGGTGAATAAGAGCTACACTGCATAAACTTTCTTAATTGCCTCAGGATGCTTCAAAATAGGGTTACAAAATTGGCATTATCTCCCTTACTACCCATTACCTGAACACAATTGCTTTGGAAGAGATTGCAGTGCTGCTGGCTAGCAGGTTTGCTACATATGCTTACTGGATAAGCAAGCAAGAAATTAACTTCCTCAGAACTGTCCGCCAGACTCCAAATACCTGTTATTGATGGGTGACAAGGAGTAAACTCAGGCTGCTTTCCAGCATGCAGATCCAAGATGAATAATAATCTCCATTTGGAAAGCAGTTGTGAGTAGCAAAGGAGAGGGTGAGCTGAGAAAGACAGCTTCTGAATTGAGTCCAGCAGACACTAAAACAGACATCAGAGTTCCTCTTTTCCATCATTACCCTTATAATTTATAATAAAGCAGATGAAGAGTGTGTTACATGTTTAATTATAGTTGATACATTGTATCTCATACCTCACTGTTTTGCTTATATGGGAGTTAGGTTTTTGTGAAGCTATTGTGGCATTTTTATTCTCTTTCACATTCTTTCTTATTCGTCTTAGACTAAGCCCTGACTTACACTTTTAAGGATTGTTGTAAATGAACTGTGTTTGTTTTAGATATATGCCAAACAGCAGCTTTCTTATCCTTTTAAAAATGGGAAAAAAAGAAAAGCAACGCGATCACCCCTGATGTGCCATCAGCTTTAATTAGACCTTTCTTTATCAGATGATGATGTCTATGTTTTGAGTGGTCTGCTGGCTCAGTTTTCTTCCTTACTACTAGTGGGCTTTTTTCAAACCATAACTCCACATTAGCAACATGATCTAAATGAAGATAATGATAATCTTAAAATTAACATTTATATTGAGAAAAATTAGATGCAAAATTAGAAACTGGAGCTAACAGATGTGAACACATTACAAAAAAACATTATCTATAAAAAATTTAAAAACAAGCAAAGCCTTGCTGTATATATGACAGGACAAAGATTTAGGTAACCAGAGTCACTTCTCAGACGCTAAATGTTCCATTCTTCTGGGAGCTTTGTAGCTAATTTCTTCTAGGTACGTATAGTAGGCTCGTAATTCAATAGGTTACTCAGCAATGTTACTACAGGGCTGAAACAAGGAAGCTAAAGAGTTGCATGCTGATAGAAAACTATTTGATCCCACTATCTTTCATTACTTTCCCATTTGTGTTAGAAATTGTTTCCAAAGTGCAATTGTTATTTTATTTGTCCAGCCAGCTGCTGATTTCCTGACCAGTGCTTTATAAACTGCAGCCTAAAGCAGAGACCCGCAGGCAGCCCTGAACAGAGCCATTTTCTTCATTTGCAAGAGAAACTCCACATGTTTTTTCTCCTCCAAAATAATCTAAACTCTGTGTGTGTGTTGTAAAGAAGAACTGAAAGACAGCTCACTCACAAAGTGCAAGTTCATACTTTTTGGCATCAAACCCCAAATATTTTTCTACAGTGTTTCATCAGTTTGGAATGAAGAGTCACCTTGCTGGGCAACAGTCCACTGTGAGTGACAATATGTTTTATAACTCTAAAAAATGCAAACAATGTACCAAAAGAAGTTTTTCTCACAGAGATAGAAAAATGTGAGTGTCATTGTACATGAAAGACATTAGAATTCACTTGAAACTGGCTATTTAATATCAGTTGCATATGTTCAAGAAAGATTAAATGAAAGCAGAAAAGATAAAAAGAGAAACACTGAAGATGACTGGGGGTTACAGAAATGTTTTTAAGATTAACTTAATAGATTTATGTATGGTACATCTTGTTTACAGTAGCTGGAAAACAGACCTTGAGGATGCCTGGGGTACTTAATCTTTCAAAACCAACTTGGTGAAACATTTCAGTGACGATAAGTCGAAAAGCTGGAAAAAAAATCTAGAAAGCAAATTTGCTGGCATCTCTTTATAATAGAAATTTGAACAGTTATAGAGCTGACAGAATATTTTGTTGCTAAAGTTATTATTAGTTATTAATACTTTCAAGATAAGACTCATTTGAAATACACAAAATGTGATAATAACTTAATGAATATCTTAGCTTTATGCTTAACTGGCAATATGTCTTTCACAGAATTATAGAATCAATTAGGTCAAAAAGACCTCTGAAATCATCAAGTCCAACCTTTGACTGTACACCACCATGTCAATTAGACCATGGCATCACCTGTCATATCCAGTCTTTCCTGAAACACCTCCAGGGACAGTGATTCCCCCACTTCCCTGGGAAGCTCATTCCAATACTCAGTTGCTCTTTTTGTGAAGAAATTCCTCCTAATGTCCAACCTGAACTTCCCCTGGTGCAGCTTAAAACTGTCTTCTCATCTTATTGCTAGTAGCCTGTGAGAAGAGGGAGATCCACCAGGCTACAGCCTCCTTTCAGGTAGTTATAGAGAGTGCTTATGTTACCCCTGAGCCTTCTCTTCTCCAGGCTAAACAATCCCAGCTCCCTCAGCTGTTTCTCAAAGGACTTGTGCTCCAGATCCTTCACCAGCTTCGTTGACGTTCTCTGGATATGCTCTAGCACCTCAACATCCTTCCTGAATTGAAGATCCCAGAACTGGACACAGTACTCAAGATGTGGGCTCACCAATGCCAAGTACAGGGGAAAAATCACTTCTCTAGTTCTGCTGGTCACACTATTTCTGTTAGAGAAAATAATTATATATATATATATAT
>VZTJ01005971.1:223582-295350 GCA_013397795.1 Orthonyx spaldingii
ATATGTGTATTTATATATATATATTTAAATAAAAATCTGATACATTAACTTCTGCACAGCATAGTTTTGGATATACACTAACAATTATTATTCCTGAAAGTACTTAATGAATTAATACACATCTGAAGAGCCTAAAAGTGCACCAAGAGTCCTCAAGAACAAATCACAGGCAAAAATTTGGCTAATTATCAATTATCCAATTTCCTTCAGAAGAAGTCAAGCCAGAGCAAGAAGAGACCCCAAAATCCACTAGCTTTCCCCCACCTCAAGGGGGGTTCAATATCCTTTTTACCCCATGCCCTGCAGGCACTTCGTTTGTTAAAATAAACAGGTTTTTTTCACTTTGAATCCTAGAAATTCCTTTCATGTGGTGGGGGAGGGAGTGCTGAAAACCCTATCTCTTTGGGGGGAACATTCATTCCAAAGCTTTTTCTCCTACACTCGTCTCAAAACAAGGACAATTAACTAAGAACCCTAAATAGGAATCATAACCTGCACATAGGCACTGAGTTTGAGAGTCAGCTAAATATATCTTCTCTTCCTGAGACTGTCACAGAATACATTGTTGTATACAACGTTGAATACTCAGGACATAATACAACACAGGACAGAAAAAAACCCCTTTGTTTACACTTTTCTTCAGCTCTCTGTTCTCTGTTGTTGTAGATGTCAAATTGAAGTTTCTCCACTGAAAGAGTTTTAAAATAATTTTATTACTCTTCTGGCTGGTTATCCCAGTGTGAGAGAAATGTTTCCTATACTCAGCAAGATAAATATTGTCATTGTAAGTAGTTATATGCACAGATTCCAGCAAGTGTCATAGAATCATAGAATGGTTTGGACTGGAAGTGACCTTAAAGATCATCTTGTTCCTATCCCTCTGCTATAGGCAGGGACACCTTCCACTAGACCAGGTTGGCCACAGCTCCATCCAACCTGGCCTTGAATACTTTCAGGGATAGGGCATTCACAACTTCTTTAGTCAACTTATTGCAGTGCCTCACCTCCCTCACAATAAAGAAGTTTTTCCTAATATCTAATCTATTCCTACCTTCTTTCCATTTGAAGCCTTTCCTCCTTGTCCTGTCACTACCTGCTCTTGTAAAAAGTCTTTCTTCATCTTCCTTGCAGGCACCCTTCAGCTATTGGAATGCTGCAATAAGGTCACCCTGAACCCTTCTCTTTTCCAGGCTGAACAAACCTTTCTCTTAACCTTTCCTCACAGAATAGGTGCTCCATCCCTTTAATCATCTTGTTGGTCCTTCTCTGGACTCATTGCAACAACTCAATGTCTATCCTGTGTAGGGGAACCTAGAACCACATTTAGTGCTACAGGGGGGATCCCACCAGAATGGAGTCAGAACAGCCTCTTCTACACTGGGTTGGGGGTTTCTTCGTGTGCTATGTATCTGGAAAAAACAGGCGTAATGGGGCTGTTCAAGCAAGGCACAAATGTAGGAACTATTGCTCCCAGTGGCAGCAGGTGTTACTGCCTCTGGCACTCTCATTCCCCTGTAATCAGAAACACTTGCAAATTCAAGTCACTAGGGTATTTGCTGAGATGCTTTTCATTTCTCATTCTACCTGCTCCATTTTCTTTCCATTCCTCATTGGGAATAGCCTAGATCAAGTCTTTATTCTTCAGAAGGCAAAATTCATCCATTCTTGTCATAGAATACTACAATCATAGACTGATTTGTGTTGTAACATGAAAGATTACCTAGTTCTAACCCTTCATTCACCATAAATAATATCTTCCTAATATCTAATCTAAAGCTAAGGGGCTCTTTTTGTTTAGAGCCCCTTGTGCTACTACTACACACACTTGTAAAAAGTCCCTCTCCAACTCTCTTGTAAACCCCTTTAGGTGCTGGAGGATGCTATAAGGTTTCACAGGAGCCTGCTTTTATCCAGACTGAACAATCTCTACTGTCTCTGCAATATGATTCTCCAGTCCTCTGATCACGTTTGTGGCTCTCCCATGGACTTGTTCCAATGTGTCGATGTCTTTCTTGTGTTGGGGGCTGCAGAGCCAGATGCAGCACTCCAGGTGAGGTCCCAGGAGGATGGAGTAGAGGGAAAGAATCACCTCCCTTGATCTGCTGGTGACACTGCTTTTGATGCAGCCCAGGATACAGCTGTCTTTCTGGGCTGTGAGGATGCATTGCTGGTTTTGTTGAGCTTTTCCTCAACCAACACCCTCAGTCCATTCTCCTCAGGGCTGCTCTCAATCCATTCACTACTCAGCCTGTATTTTTGTTTGGGGTTGTTGTGACCCAGCTCCAGAGCTTGCACTTGGTCTTGTTGAACTTCATGAGGTTTCCATGGGCTCGCCTTTTGAGTCTGTCAGTGTGCCTCTGAATGGCACCTCTTCCATCCAACGTGCTGACCACAACACACAGCTTGGTGTTGCCAGCAAACTTGCTGAGGATCCACTGTCCATGTTGCTGAGAAAGATGTTAAATAGCATCGATCCCAACACTGACCCTGAGGAAAGTCACTTGTCACTGGTCCCCATTTGGACCATGAGCTGTTGACTGCAACCATACAGCTAATTTCTCATCCATCCATCCATCAAATCCATATTTCTCTATTTTTAAAACAAGGATACCACACAGGGCAATGTCAAATGTTTTGCACAAATCCAGGAAGATGACATCAGTTGCGTTTCCCTTACCCACAAATGCTGTAACCGCATCGCAGAAGGCCACCAAATGTATCAAACAAATTCTATTCCTAAAGTTACTAGAAAGAAGCAAGCAAAATACCGGAACAATTTCATCCTAGAGAAATGTTTATATTAGGTGCTGAAATGCAGCTAAAGTAGTTCAGAAACCCAGCGTCTGTAATATAACCCTGAAAAATAACAAGTCAAGGCTCAGTTCTTGTCTATGTTTTCAATGCAGTGATATCATGCATAGGTCTGCACCTTTCAATCAATCTACGTAAGATTAATCAGTGATATTTTTATAGATGTTCTGTTTATTTCCATGTGTTTATAATAGGGAAGATATTGGCTGATGTCTGATGTAAAACAGTTATTCAGCATTAAACTTATCTCACATGCAGATATATCACTTTTTGTTATAAAATTAATTACTACATGGAGTTCACATTTAAAAGCAATTTTATGGACTATCTATGTAATTATCTGCTTGTTTCGAGTGGGGTTTTCACATTGCATTTTTAAATAGGTATCAAGTAAACACCTAAGAACATAATAACATCTGGGTTATGACACACTTTGTACAACCAACACTTAGTCTGTACAATCAAAAAGCATTTCAGCTCCAGAAGGATGAATGAGTCTCTTTCTAAAGGCAACACTTAGAGAATGGTGAGTTTCACTACAGCAAGAATTTTGTTCAGAGAAAAAGATATGAGTCAGTATCACTGTAGCCTACCTCAGTTATTTTGTATTGTGCTGTTTATTTCACATTTTGCTCATACCGTAATTGAACTACGTTAGAAAATGAACAAGGACTTTTTCAGATACATATTCAGAATTCATACTATAGCTACTGGGATTTCATTATGGTAGCAGGAGAAATGATAACTAAATTAATATAAAGATCTCTTCAGTATCAGTGCTATATTATTCTGTGCTATTATTTCTTCCTTTTTGGTATCTGGAATATTTGCATCACAATTGTTGAAAGTGTCTTTGGCTGTGCAGCTCTCAACTATGAGCTGAGTTGTATCAATGGCAAACCTCTCAGGTTGAAACTACTTTTATATTCATATTAATGGTTCTGCAATGTGCTGTGATCAAGCAAGGCAAAATGACAGGTGTGGAAATACCATCTATTGTTGTCCCCTCCTTTCCATTTGGGGATGTCTAAAAACCTGTGTTCAAAAACACCAGCTGAAACAAGAGACAGTCAGTAGACTGAATACTTACTGCTCTGGGTACTGTGAACATGTGCGGGAGAAGAGATGCATAATAAAGCCTTCTCCTAGTAGCAAATTATTGAAATGCCACATGATGAAACAGGCAAGACAAACCTATTGCTGCATATAATAAAGCTCCATCTGGCAACACTGACAGCATTTGTTATCTGTACCTTTCCCTTGCACAAGTGTTTCCCAGTAGCTTTGATAACATTTTTATTATTCTGTCCTTGCTACATTTTTCATAAGCAGTATTAATAGCTGTATTTTCAACAAGGAAAACATGAGGTTCACAGCCATTTTGCATAAACTTAGTAAGCATATTTACATACATGTGTCTTGGGAAATCAACATGTCAGACAACATTTACAGAGGAGGCACACATGCTTAGCACCCATTCTGTCCCCCTTCTAGATGGGGGACTTTCACTTAAAAGATCTGTCATTTTTCTTTGCAAGCATGCAAACTGCAGTATAATTTATAGAAGTTCAAATAGTCAGGATGGACACTATCTTTACATGACTATGTGTGTATGAATGCTGAAACCAGCACAAATCCATTTTACTATCTCACTAATTGCTGCTCAATAATCTCTCAGTGTGACATGCCATCTATGGCTTGCACCATATTCTGCATCTGGGGACTAGAACAAAGATATTTATCCCAGAAAATGCTGCCCTACCTTCACATGGCCCCTTTCTCCAATCACAACTTGTTGTTTTTCATGATATATTAATACCAAAACTCCTTTGTTATTACCAACAGTCCTTGTTTATTACCAGTGCCTCTTGTCTGTGATTGCCAACAGTCCTTAGTTGGCTCCACAGCCATCCAGTTATTGGTGTTTGAGACATTTTCATTAACAGCTTATCTTCTGGGTTTCCACATGCAGGTCCTGTCAAGTCTCAAGCACCTCCAAGGATGGAGATTCCACAGCATCCTTGGGCAACTTATTTTGGTATTTAACCACCCTCATGTTCTGGATCCAGCTTCTTTGTATCCTCTGATCAGATATGTCAGCTCTCCAAGCCTCTCCTCACATGTTCTGTGGTCCAGATCCCTAATGATTTTGACAGGTCTTCTCTGGACTCCCTCTTTCTTGTATTGGAGTTGTCCAGTCTGGACACAACTCTCCAGGTGAGGTCTTACAGGTGGCAAACTGGAGTGAAAGATTATTTTTCTAGACCTGCTGTCTTTATCCTTAATTACCACAGCCCAGATGCACGGCTTGCAAGCCTTTCCATTTGTTTTTTGTTCAAGTCCAATCTATTTCTCCAGTCTGTCCTAATCCCTCTAAGCAGCAGCCCTGTCCTTCAACATGCTGATTGCCCTCCCCTCCCCAATTTGGTGTCATCTGCAAACTTCCTGAGAATGTTCAGTGTCCCATCACTTATGTCTTTAATGAAAATCTAAATAGTATTGTGTCGCTGCGAGCGGATGTTGAACAAGGAGAACTCGAGAGGTCAAGTGGCAAAAGAGATCAATTTATTTATTAAATTCAGTTTTTATATACAAAATGGATTCTCACTTGATTGGCCATTAGCTGTACGCCCCTTGCAGATAATTGGCCACCTGGATTCATGAGAGATTCAATACTTTTATCTTAGTTTATATAAACAAATAGGTTCTTTCTCACGAGAAAGAGGTTTCTGTGCTGTCACAGTATTGGGCTCAGTTCTGATTTCTGGCTGCGGGCTGCTTCTATTTTCTGGATGTTGGCTGAACTTTGTGTCAGTGTTAACTACAGTGACCAAGGCCAGCTGTCAAGTCTGTTTCCCAAACCACTTTTAACTTACACTTATCCAGGCATTGTCTCACTAATTTGGTGATAAGGAGACTGAAGCCTACTGCTAAAGCCAAGGCATGCAACATCCACTGGTCTTTCCTTGCCCACAGAGTCAGACACACCATTAGGTGAGTCAGACTTGATTCGTCCTCAGTAAACATGTCGGCTGTTCCACGTCACCTTCTTGTCCCTGAGGTGTGCAGAGCAAACTGTTAAGAGAATCTGCTCCACAATCTTCCTGGAGATTGAATGTAGGCTGACTGAAGTTGACTGGATTCCCCTTATTTAATATATTTAATAAAGTCAATATCCATAATATTTTGATATGCTTATCTTTCACTTTTGAGCAGTATTAAAACTAATGTGTTCTCATCTGCAACTTTTGTGATAAAGATATGTTCTATAGAAGAGAGAAATTAGTCATAATGAAAAACTTAATTCTATCTCAGATACTTTCCTTCAGACTCTGTCTACATCCATCTACACCATGATAGTCTTGTTCGCTTTCAGGAAACTCCTTTAGGAGGTTGAATTGTATTCTAAACTATAAATTCAACTGATAAATACCTGTATCAAAATAGCAGTGAACAGTTTCACTTCAAGTATAGAATCACAGAATCATAGAATGTTAAGGGTTAGAAGGGACCTTAAAGATTATCTAGTCCCAACTCCCCCTATCATGGGCAGGGACACGTCCACTTGACCACGTTGCTCAAGACCTTATCCAACCTGGCCTTAAACACTACCAGGGTTGGGGCATCCAAACCCCCCTGGAGAAGATGTTCTGGTATATCACCACCCCCGCAGTAAAGAATTTCTTCCTAATACCCAGCCTAAATTTCCGCTCTTTCAGTTTGTACCCATTACTCCTCGCCCTATCACTACAACTCCTGATGAACAATCCCTTTCCAGCTTCCCCATGGACTCCCTTCAGATACTGGAAGGTTGCTATGAGCTCTCCTCACAAGCTGCTCATCTCCAGGCTGTCATCGTTTAATCAACAGTATAAGAGGAAAGCAGAAGTACAAAAATTAAATACTGTCAGCTATTTTTTTATTTCCTCCATCTGAGGCAGGTGCTTTCTCTCTCTAGAAAAGGGAAGATGGGAAAGCAAACTTTTTGTTAACATTTCCCATTCCTCTGCTTTAGGAAAATTTTCTAAGATGGTGTTGGCTACTCATGCTGTAGTTTTCCTGATCTTGTTTCTTGGTTACAAATTAATGTCAGAATGTTACATATTTTAATGATATATAAAAATAACACAGAAGTATCCAACTATCTAAGATTAAAAGGAATGGCTTTGCGGTAGCTAAGAATTATTGTATGGTTTGCAACCTCAACAGCTAAGAGGAAAAGAAAACGTCTTTTGTTAAAAATTTTATCCTGAATTTAAAAAAACAATCATGCTTTAATGGAACTAGATGACCTTTAAGGTCCTTTCCAAACCAAACCATTCTGTGATTCCATAGAATGCCTTTCCAACATAAAATATTTTCTTCCTGCTCTCTCCCTCCTCCACTGCTATGCTTTTTACATCCCACATTCAAAATCACTAGCAATGAGTATTAGCTCAGAGAGCATGATAGTCTTCAGAAAGGATTCTGGGAAGTCTGTGATAATGACAAGTTTCCCCACTTTTTGTGATCATCTTCCATATACATGTTTCTACTATAGTAATGCAAAAAAAACCCACTGAAGATCATCATAACAATATCCTGAAGATGCAGAAAATATGTTGAATCTTTTGCTTTTATATTTAATCCCTAGTACAAGTATAAAATTGTCCTAGGTAGATGTCAAATCAGATACATAACCCCAAAAAGCATCATCAGAGCTTAGAAAAGTAAAGCTGTGGGTTTGAATGACTTAAGAATGGAGAGGTAGAAGACTATACTTTTACTTCTCTCCTTAATAAACTTGAAATTAAGATTTTCAGCTTCATTACTTTTGGAACATTTTTTTTTTCTGAACTCCAAATGAATCTCTGCCCTGTCCTGCTACCTCCACTCTCAATGTGTAACTCAGAAGTGCAGTTCTTCTTAGGGTGTGCTAAATTGCATAGTAACTTCAGATTACAAGAGAATTCTTGTTTAGAGCTTTAGCTACGATCTTCAAACAAGTGGTACTATTCGAAGAGAAAGAAAATACGAAAGTGTTCAAATGACTGGGTTCTTGACAGTGGTTAGACCGTTGCTGTACTTCCTAATTGCCATATACGGGAGATGATCCCCTTGCTCAGAATTTGGAAAAAACCCTTAGCTGTACATTTAATTTTGTTATAACTCATTTTCCCACCTGTAATATTTGGGGGTTAAAGTTGATATTGGTATTTCCTGTCGTCTTTACATCATTGTGGCATTTTTTTTTTTTTCCCAGAATGGGTGACAATAGCACATTTACAATAAAAATAGTTACAATTAAAAGCAAAATATTATGTCAAGAGGACTTTGTAACACAGTGAAATATTTCAAATCTGGTTCAATAAACTGAGTAATGTTACACATGAATATTCCAGGTACAAATTTTCAACATTTTAATGAAAAATAATTTATGTAAGACATTAGGAAGCAATGTAATAAAGACAGTTAATTATTTCTCTAATTCTCAGTAAGTAGCAAGGAGCTGTAATTTTAATTAAATTGAGTGCATGATTTTTTTAGAAACCTTTTATAAAGAAAAAATTATGCAAATAATACTTTAAAACACACTCAGAATCTTTCAAAAATGTGCATGGTGGAACTAATACCCTTATTATGATATTTGGCATGTAAATAAACAGTTGATTTTTGTTGTTATCCCATTTGATTTAACAGTATGAAAATGATATGTAGAATTTTACTGAAAATTTTTAACTAGGAAAATTATTATACTCTTAGACAGGAAAAAGTATCCATCAAATTAATTGGCCAGCTTACTGTTTGCATAGGAAGCTAATTGATTCTTAAATGTACACCCTCTCCTAAGCCCATCTGCAAATACACCACCCAAGTGAAAATATCAACAAAATGAGTGTGTTTGTGTAGAGCTGTAGTCATCAGGAGACTGTGAGCAGATCTAAATTGGTATTGCTAAAATTAATTATCAAGGGCTAGTTGAGCATCATCTTCAGCAGAAACATCATAGTCTTTCCAAATTACTTTCTGTGTTGTTCCTGAGCATTAACACATTGAAGTTCTGCTTAGCTACATATAAGTATTTTCACCTGCCATAATCCTCTTCTACTGCCAGTGGAAAAGGTTCAACAATATCAAAATCACACTGTATTTGGGATGGAAAGCTTAAATCAGAGGCTGCTCTTGTATGTGTCCTGCAAGATGAATATCTGTGCTCCCAAGTTTCTTCCATTCAGTTGGAAGCCCTACCTTTTGACTGCAACCAATGCTTGGATCGAAAACATCACAGTAATTCACTGTGGTTAAATCTTTATGGTAAATAAAAGGTAGCTTCACTCTTACCAGAGCAGATCTCCAGCGTGTTTGCTGCACATCCAACTTCAAGTGTTGGTCTTGCTTTTTTTTTTTAAAGCAGAAAAATGGTTTCATCTTACACTACAAGAACTTTCAGCAAAGAGTATTATTTTATTTTGTATATTCTTCAGTATACTGATACAGTGTTTAATTGACTAGTTGGTAAGCCGTTTAAATTCCAGGAACAGGTTAGGAACATTTTTTCCATTATTTTATTTTATTATATAGTTACAGACTGTATTGGCATGTACTGCATGAGTTATTGAGCTAATTACATTTCCTTTCACCCTCATAAAACAGTATGATTAATAAACAATAAGATCTGAGGACTATTCTGCACAAATAATAGGAATGAGTGATATTGTCACTGCAGGGGTCTGGAACAGGCTAATGTGAAGGTTCAGAACGGACAGGCCTCCCTAAAGAAAGGTGATATAATTCTAGGAATATTGTCCAAATTTTTTATGTGGTTTTATGAATAATGCAATGTAGTATTACATTATTTATATTCTGTACAATGCTCAAAATATCTATTACAGATATTCTTCCCTTCCGGTTATCAGATTAGTTAAACCCCAATTTTGGTTTGATGAAAGGGAGATTTTCAGAGAAGAGAGGTAATAATTTAATGAATGTTCTTTAGAAGGCCTTGGTGATTTTTATGATGCCTCCTTCCTTCATTATTCATTAATCAGTCAGACATGAATTCTGATTCCCACATGCATTTTTTATTTATTGTTTCTGCTCCATAATATGATGACTGAAAATTTTAATAAGATAATAATGAATAGTAGATGGGAAATACTGAATAATACATTACTGGTTAAAAAACAAAATCTCATAAAAATGCATGATAAAACTTAAAATTTGGGAAATCACAATTTTTTTTCCTGATATAGTAGCTGTGTGAACACTCGCTATTTCTTCTTTAAGAGCATTCACCCTGGTAAGAGTTCAAAATGAGAGGAGAGTCTTGAAAGCCAGGTAAAAGAAGATAAATTTTCTTTTAAAAAGAAAATTAAAATATTTACAATCACTTCAAGTGGATTTCAACACTTTTGTATTGGAGTTCACTTCATATATAATAATTTTTTTCCCTCAGTGCTCCTATGAGGTATCTTAATGCAGGTGGTATGAACACAAAACATTGTTTTGTTTTTGTGGAAAACAGTTTCAAGAACACACTTAGAACTACAAGATAAGTTATTTTATTTTTTTATGCCAGTCTTTAGTTCTATACTTCTCCAGTGTAGCATAACCTTAAATAAAATTGCTTTCTTCCATAAGAACATGGGAAGTCACAAAGTTTAAACAGTGAAACTCAAGTTTCTATTTCCCTTTTGGAAACTTCTGCAGTGGTGAAGCATAGACACACAAGAAAAACAGGGGGAAAAAAGAAAATATCTTTTCATTACATGTAAAATTTATGGAAATTTAACTGCACAATTAAACCTACCTTCAAAAAACTTCACCTTTTAAGAAGAGTTTAATCTGCTAAGAAGATATGGAAAATGTCTCAAACATAGATATGACATAGTGAAAGTAAAGAAGGAGAGAATGCTTAATCACAAGGTTTCCCATGAAAAATATATTCCCATGAAAAACAAAAAATATTGTCATGTATCTAAAGTCTTAAGGGCAGCTACAATTGCCAATTCTTCAAAAGCAAGTGGTAGGTCAAGTGGCACTGGAGAGGTTCAGTGAGACGCTCTCTCTATTTGCATATTTCTTGTGATTAATAAAGAATATTCTCATGATTAGTAAAGAACAGTGGAGAATGAAATCCCTTTCATACCTACAAAAAATTATGTGTTTAGAAAGCATCTCCAATTGGATGATAGCATCTAGCATTCTTTCTCATCCTAACCATGTAGTAACTTACCTCATAACATACTTATTTTTTGTCTGCTATGACTGTTTACCTATTATTGTCACTTGTTCCACAAGGGCAGCTCAGACATTTCAATGTATCCTATGAACAATCCTGAGCTCAAAACAGAGTAATATTGGATTAAATGCAATTAAATATAATTATAATTATACAAAGACTGCACTTTAATACAGGTAATAGAGTCACAGCTTCACAGTTCCTTACTTGAAAAATTACTGTTTTTATATATAAAACAATATGCATTATATCCAGTGAAAACATTTTAACTCATCTTCATTCTGCTTCATAGGATAAAGATTTAGCATATTGTTTCCAATGACTAGCATTTTAAGCAACATTAAAATGAGATTCATTCAGAAAAAAAAATCATATACCTCTTATGTTAAATTTAGCTATGGAGTAAGGGAAAAAAACAACCAAACAAACAAAAACCCCAAAGAATGCAGAAACATCAATACAATCTGTAGGTTGTGAATTGATTTAAAACCAGAGACAAATTTTCAATATGATATAGCTCCACCAAAAATTGTGGAATTTGGGAAAATACATTAATAATCAGAATGATTATGACAAATCTCATTCCCTTCTCCTCAAAGAGAACTTTTATAGTCACAAAATTTAGTGTAAAATGCTCATCGATGTTAAAACATGACATTTCCAATAGTTTATACATTAAAAATCAGTACCAGTGACAATATATGTTATATTAAGACTAATGTTTCCTAGTAACATATTTCAGATTATTTGTCTTAACTTCAGGAATGTCTGAAATGCACTGCCTTGAAAGAACAAAAGATGTTGAAAAGCTGAACTTAAATCCAGATTCTGTTTATTCTATTTTTACAGAGAACATTTATTTGATATTGATGCTTTATTTTATTTTAGTTCATATTATGGTTTGCTCTAGCATCTATAGCCCCCACCTTTGGTACACACCATACATTGTGGCATGAACTGCACAAATTTGTAACAAAGATAGAGCCATTAAAATGCAAAGAGGATTAGTGATATTTGTATAAAATGAATAGTCCAGTCAGGATTATCACATTTTATTTGATTTCAGTTATATACTTTTCTGAGAAAACAGTTATCATCCACAGCTTCCCCAAGCAACTTCCCTGCTATCATATGGTTTCAGAGAGTCTTTCAAATTCTCAGACACAAACTACATGTATTGTGATTTATCTGCCTTCTCTTTTCCATAACCACCTCACAGCCGAACAGCTGTTTCACAGGCAGGGAATATTAATTTTTTCTTTGGTAGCTGAGCAAGCGCTAGGAAGTGCAGGACAATCAAATCAATTTAGTACCCTCAAATCTAGAAAAAATGCAGTTTTGTCACTCAGACCACAAAAGTTCAGATGTAATTTGAGATGACAAAAACTTCGAGGCCTGTCTTAGCCAATTACAAGCCTGTTAGGACTTACTAGCTTGCAACATCTGGAAGGATCCATAAGCTCCCCAAAATCGAAATTCTGCTCTATCCATCTTTGCATGTAGAAGGGGAGGTAATGGCTTACTGCATGTTCTCTAAGATTAAATCTATTATTCTTAAACAGAAGATCACAAATTTAGATATATAATTTCTGCTTCTTTGTGGTGATTTACAAGTCAATGCAACATGGAAACATTTGAATGCCAATGATAATATATCATATATATTCATTTCAGTTTTCAATTCAGTTATGATTAATATGAAGTGCACAGAAACATAGATCTAACTCCAGGTGAGTATACACAAGTAGCTCAGCAAAAGAGGATGAGGATTTATTTATTCATAACTACTGGGAAAGATGGGAAGACTGTTATACTAAACTCTGGCCTGGACATTGCCTAATATAGGCAGTGAATTTCTGGGTACAGCTTTAGACTTGTGGGGACTCTGCCAGCACCTGTAACAGAAAATTTTGCTCATCACCCCACACGCTGCATGACTTGCATTGTTATCTACCTTGTCCTGTGTCTCCTCCTGGTTTCTGAGTGCCCTGACTGCTCTTCCCTTAAGCTGATTTTTTTCGAAGATGCTGGAAAAGGGTGTGACGTTTGGAAGGAAAGAGCGTACTTTGGGAGAGTTTGAACAGCTGCCTGCTTGTACTGAGCAATCTAATAACTCAAAAATTTTAAGGCAAATATATAAATTTTTAAGGTTTAAATATGTTTCTTAAAACATGTATAAACTATTCTGCAGTAAGTAAATAGGTCTAAGGCAACAGGAAAGAAGAGGACTCCCACAGAATGTAAAAAAGGTGGTAACATGCTGCATTTTTGAATAAAACCCAAGTTGTTTACTAAATAGAATGAAGGAATGCATCTATGCAGGAAACAAAAGGTGAGAGAAAAAGCTCTGAAAACACTGCTTTAATGCTTCAGAATAGCATTTTGGGTTTTATGGGTACATGAGTAAGGGAAAATGAAGGTTCTCTTTTCCAACTTCTATTTTCTGGTGGTTTGGTTTTGGGATTTATTTTTTGCACTTCACATGGATTTCAAAAGTTCAGAAATTTTCTTTATTTTCTTTAAAAAAAATGTTGGTTTGCCATTAGTTCATGGAAATAGAAATTAATCATTTCAATGTTTTGCAAGACCATGTTAAAATTATTTGGGGGGTCCCAGGTTGAGCATAATTTGCGGATCCAGAGAGGTTGGTGATGTGTAGGCAATGAAACTTCCTATTGCAGAAGCAGGCAGTGGGGCTTGTTAATTACTACCTAGGCACGGAAGTTCTCTGTTATTGCCCATGGAGAATATTTTTCTCAAAGAGCTTCATTTTATGCTTTCCAGCTGGGAAAGATAGTTTGCCTTTTCCATGGAAAAAAAAATCTGGCACCCAGAGCTCGAAGACTTCATTGTCTATTTTAAGGGTTTAGTAAAATCACCTGCACAGTACCAGACACATTCACTCAGCTTCTAAACTAAAAAGCTAGTCCTGATTTCCCCCATGGGGAACAATTTCTCCACAGTCAAAACTTGTATTTTGTCAGTATTATCCAGACAGGCAATTTTCATATTATTTCGATATCTATTTATGCAGAGGTTCATGTGTTACTACTCTGCTCAGAATACATAAACCTGTTTTGTGTGATCACCAAATATATTTATTATTGTTGTTTTCAGAAGTAGCATAACAATTTCTTTTTGAAATATGGAAACAACATTGAAATTAGAAGTCTAAGAAGGAATTACATAATTAAAATGTCAGTGATGACATATCTTTTAGAAAAATAACATAAATGTTGTTTTTACAAACATATCATTACATTTCAATGGTAGCTAGTTTTCCCAGGACTAGTTGCATAATTAGAAGCTGCACACATATAAAAATAATATTTGTAGGTAAATTCCCTCAACAGGATTAATTTTAATAAAAGAATTAAACTGAAAAAAACCACTTTCATTTTATGGCACAATTACTACCAGTGACATATTACTGCAGTGAACTCTCTGATTTCCTTTTAGTCTAGCATCATATTTCACTGCCTGCCCCTTCTGTTGAGTACTCACAGTTCTCTAATGCTGCTCAGTAAAAGAAAAATTATTCCTTGTTTGTTACTACTCATTAATTTGGGTATTTTCATTACATTTAGATGGTCTTAAATTATGAAAATGAGTAAAGTGAAGCTCAGGGAGAGATGGTTTCTACTGCGGGAATGCAGGGGTAGTTTTATATCTTCAAGTACTTGCAGACATACTCTTGTTCTGCCTGTTTTCCAGTAAAACCTTCATTGAGGTCTCATCAGCAAGCCAACAAACACATTAGGACAGTGCTGTGCTCCATTCAATGTGGTTTGAGAAGAGGTACAAGCATGAGCTTCTCTGTAATCAATAGGATGATAACATTGCATTGGTTCTAGGGTTTCATCAAATCTCTAGGACATTCCACCCCCCCTGAACAGGGCTGCTTTACTTATGGCACATTAGTGAACTCTTTCCCCCCCCCCCCTTTATATTTTAAGAAATAACTAAACTCATATTTGATATAGAAATGCATTCTTTTACGTGGTTAACACATTTGTGCTTAATGTGCTCATTTAAAGGGTTGTCTTAGCCACTGGTTATACTCCATACAATGAATAGAGTTTGGGGATTTTAGCAGTGAAGGGAGAATAATTTAAAGGGGGGAATGGCTTGTGGCAGGTATATCTGGCATCATATTTTAGAGCTGGGGCCTGATTATGAAAGTATTGATTGGAAAAGAATGAAATTATTATTATGAGGCAAATCAGGTAGTACAGGGACATAGAGAACAAGTCTGTAGAAGATTCCTATTAGTTTTGGAATGAAGAACTAGATTTGTAGTAGAAATAGATGTTAATGTACAGACCAATTGTCTGGGACATGTAACAATGGCCTCTGTGAATTGAAGACCGACCCCAGCGTTCAAAGCAAGGACAGCTTTAAGTTTTAATTTTTCTGATTTTTGCTTTTTCACTTCAGAAAAGTACAAGTTTTTACTTAATATATAGACACCTGTGCAATATGTGATATTTTTAACAAAAAATTGGAAGAATAATGAAAAGTAAAAAACCAAATTCTAGGAAGCAAATATAAAATAACTTTAAGAAGGAAGCTTTCAGAAATTCTCTAATCCTGAAAGAAGAATCAGGAAGGGTCTAGAGCAACATTCAAATTGGAAAACCTTCACCAAAGTGGTTGTATGATGACCCAACTGTCTGTGATTAGCTACAGAATTCAGAAACACTGCCAAACAGAATATTCTTCAGGCTTATACCTGAAGTAATACTGCTGTTTAAAGAAAATAAAAAATAGGAGTGTCAGAGGAACCCAGGACAGGTATAAAGTAATCTCTGAAACGTAGCTGAAAAATAAGCTCAGCACCTACCAAAACTTGAAGTTAGTCCTTTTAATATGTGTCAAGTGTCAAGTTGCACATTTGAGCTGGAAAAGTAACAGAGCTTACCCTGATTGCTTCAAGCAGTACTGGAGATGCACCGTCGTAATTAGCCAGGGCTGTGCTGCTCTTTCTAGGCTATGTCATTCCTGTCTGCCTGGATTTGTACTGTAACGTTTTCTCCCAGTTTCAGGTACTCCTGGTTATACAACTGCAGTGCAACTTATGATTTCAGGGGTCGGTTGTACATCTTGACTGTATATGGAATGTCTAAGTCTCAACAAATGATATGTTATTGTTCATATTTCTGAAGCTAAAATTGAGACCAGCTAAGTAAAATGAAAAAGGAGTACAACAGAGAATTTTCTTATCTGCCCTTTGCTGCCAGATTGTCCTTATTTTATGAAGTTGAAATTCTGCTTCAGTCCAAGTATACTTTTCTTTTGCTTTTCAGTTTTTAATAATTACTTAATATTAATTCTGTGAAGAAATTAATTTATGAAGGCACCTGTAAAAAACCTTCCCAGCTTTTCCTCATGTGAGTACACTCCTGGTCATTTTCCTTTAATATCTTCAATAAAGTAAATACAGTAAAAATCAGATTTTACTAATTAATTCAGTTTGGGTTTCACTTAAAAACACCATGCAGAACAATTTGTATATGAATCATCACTACAGTGACAGATTAAATAAGCATCACTTAATTCATGACCTCATTCAATCAAAGCTTGCCTAAAAGTTGCCCATGAAACTCAGTTCATTGTTTGGTCAAAGTCCTCAGATCATAGGAATTGTTTTTACCTTATTAATTAGGACCCATATATAAAAGCTGGGTTCTCAAAAGTGCTCAGTGATAGCTTGTTTCTTCAACTGAAATTATCTGTAAAGGTTACACTGATTTCAATGACACGGGATTTTGGTCACTGCTAAAGAGCTGCTTGTAAATTCTATCATTGTGTCACTGTAAATTGGTCTGATTCTCTTGCCTTGAACTTTCTGCAGTAGAGTACACACAAAAGGTGCAAACAGCCAAACAGCAGGGCCAGCTTCAGGCAGTCATCTGTTCCTTAGCACAGCAGCTTGCCAAGGGCAGGTGCCAAAAGAGCAACAGATTTTCCCACTTGACTCATCTATGCCAGAGCCTGGGAGAGGCAGCTGACTCTTCTGTCAGATATGGGCAGACTTCACTTCATCCCAGAGCTTCACCTCCCTTCCTCCCCCATTTGTGTTCCTATGGCAAAAATGTGCTGGTCGCAGGCCCGGAACTTTGCCTCCAGGACGTGAAGCGTTCAGCTGCTGGTGGCTGCAACAGCACATGTCAGGTACCAAAAGAACCCTCTTCTAAATGGTATTTTTGTTTACAGTGCATTTCCTTCCCGTTTCTATTATTCCAAGCAATTTTTTTTTCTTTCCTTAATTACTTCTGATTTTGGCAGTGTCTTTTAAAAATAATTTTTAAATGTTCATTTATTATTTATCATAGTATTCATTTAAACTCACGCCAGTTTCAGGCAGCTGCAGCTTGGTATTGCCCAGGGCTATATGTTAACCCCTCAAAGCAGGCAGTGTACCTTAAAGGTGCAGTGACATACGCACAGAATTTGATATATATAATTAGAAGTTGCAAAAGCAAATCTCTTAAGCATGGTGATGGGAAGAATGCTGCTGAACCTACTTGCCAACAGATAGTTATAGAAAATTTTTTTTTTTTTCTTGAGCTTTTAGTAATTCAGGAGAAAGATTCTACTGGAAGGGAAGGGACTTGAGTAATTTTAGCTGAGAAGACTTCATAGTTAACTTTTGATAAAGCAGATCATGTTGTGTTTGCTCAAAGAGCATTGTGAAATTCACTCTATTCTGAACTATCAAATAATTTCAAATTCAAGTCCAACAATGGGACAAATCTCAATTGGTAAATCTGAAAATCTATTCAAGATCTGTAACCTGCAGTATTTCTCAAAGAAAAATTAAACACATATTCTGAAAAAGTCTTTACAGACTATATCTAAAAGAAGCATCAATGGATGTGTATTGCTGTTTTCATCAGTAAGTTTTGTCACACCAGTCTTGAATACCATAATGTCTGATATCAATGCATTTCTATATTATCCTCTTATTGCCCCTTGCAAGGGAAGTAATTTTGCGGATTTTTTTCCAACTAGTCTTCGACAATTAAAAATGTAGGAGTGAGAGGAAAATAGATACTAAGGAAAAAAGTCAAATATTTGACTACCATCTGTCAAAATAGATTATTATTTTTCACCTCTTCTTTTAGGCTTCCTAAGATTAACACGTTGTGAATATATTGGCAAAAAGTATGCATTGCAGGCTCTGGTAATGCTGAGACTGTTTTCAACAAGCTTCCATCACAGGAAACAATGTTTTCCTTAAAATAAATTGCAGTTCTATGGCAGAGGTTAGTCCTGAACCAAGTGTGAGGTTAGTCCTGAACCAAGTGTTTGCATGTCTTAAAATGAATCTTTAATTCATGTCCTTGTAAAAAATTATGCAGCCCAATTATATTTTTTCAATTTTGTTTCTTCTTTAATACTTTGATGCTGATTGAGAAATCCTCATAAGATTGCAAAATGTGTTTCTATTTTGTAGTGTTGCCTGACTCTCTGCGAAGTCTGTATATCCATTTAAACAGAAACTGCTGGACCAGAGTCAGAAGAGGCTGCAAGGCTACAACATCTAACTTGTATCAAGGAATCTAAACTTTTGTGAAGCATCTGCACTCCTTCTCCCAGAATCACAGATAGTGAGGAATCCATCTAAAGAAATTGTATTCTAAGTCACAAGCTCCAAACACCAAGATATGCTATAACCTTCCTGAAAAACTGGGGAACAAAAAGAAAGGCTAGAATAGTACCACTAAGAACTGTAGCTCTGGATCCACCTGTACATCTTAAGAAGCAAAATATGGCTCCATCTTTTTCCGTCTTTCCACATTCCAAATGGAGCACAAACATGAAAGTGATTGTCCTTTACAAGGACCTATGTACTTTGTGATGTTGGTTGACCCTGAATATTACCCATATATCTGCTCCCTCCCTCCTGTACCCACCTCAACTAGCAGAGATAATATGAAGCAGTAAAAGTGAGAAAACTTGTCCAAAAGCATTTTAATAGGTGACAAGGACAGTTTAAAAGGTGAAGAAAAGAAGGAAAAAAACAAGTGATAGAAAAGCAATCACTCACCAACTTCCACAAATAGACCAATGCCCATCCCGTCTACAAGAAATGAGCCCGTCTGAAGCCAGGAAAACCCACCTCCTACTTCTTCTGCAGACTAACTTTGTGTTTTCCTTCAGGAGGCTGTGAATCCTTATGTTTGACTCCTCACAGCAGCTTTACTCTTTTTATATTTTTGCAGAAAACAACAGGATGCATCAGTAAACAGAACATATTGCTTTTAATTTTCTGGTAATTCATGAAACGGCGGTGCTGCTAGGGCATGATTCACCTCCTCAGGTGATGCTCCAAAACCGCTGCCTTCTGACCAGTCCATGATTTCTTCCACAGTTCCTGGGTAGTTGTAGTTCTCCATTTAAGCCTGCAGTGTGATCAGTGCTACCTGCTCAGTCTGTAGTTTTGGATACATATGTAGAAGGGACACTTTGAACATCCAGCACAACAAAGGCAATCACAATGCCCAGAAGATCTGTGCTTCCACAGCAACTGCTCCTGAAGTAACTTCAACTCTACTGCATGCTGCAGGTATCTCTTCTGTTTTCAGGAAGAAGGTGGGCTTGGATCCTTAATATCTCCATCTCCAAACTCCTAGAGGTCAATCTTGAGCCGCTGGGTGTTTTCTGTCACAGGTTCTGGATGAGGCCAAGCTCCTTAGCTGTGATGTAGAGGATGTTCCTCATGACTAGTCCCGGATGGACTTGCCATAGGGCTACTGCACAAACTCTCTACTATTTGGCCTATTCAAAGCCTTGTTTCTGCCTAGAATCTCACTTAAAATAGTTCCTATTTTGGGTCACTAGGCAGAGAGATCTCACAAGCTGACTGTAATATGGAATATGCATTCTCTAGAAACCCACAAAGCTTAGGATACCATTTTGATACTTGATTGGAATATAATTGTTCTCTTATTGATCCTATCCAGTGGCATGTAATTACACCTCTATTGCCATTGCATACCCAAGAACTGGATCTCCTGTGTAGGTCCTTTGACCGTGTATGGTTTTTTATATGGCTAAATCAGCTTTAAGAAGGATTTGCATTGTTATTTGGCTTTTCTCAAACATTTCTTTTACTACTTTACCCACAGAATGACATCAATGTATTGCAGATAATCAGGGCCTTCATGTTGTTCCAGTATGGTCAGGATCAGCCCATGACAAATGGTAGGTCTGGTCTTCTAGAAATCGGGCAGCTAGTTCCAGGTGTATTGAACATCTGTACATATGAAGGCAAACTGAATTGAAAAAAAATTGGAAAAAATGCACAAGGAATATCAGCTGGGGCATACCACTTAACTGCCTTAGACACTATTTCACACTGAAGTTCTAGCATGTTTAATATGGCAGCACTCAATGGCCACATGATTTAATTCACACCGTGATAGTCCACTATTAGCCCTTACCAGATTTTGCATTCACCAGATGGGACTACCAAAGAGTGATCAAGTCTACCTGTTTGTCGCTGTTGAGCAGATGTCGAAACAAGGAGAACTCAAGATCAAGTGGCAAAAGAGGTTAATTTATTTATTAAATTCAGCTTTTATATACAAAATGGACTCTCACTTGATTGGCCATTAGCTGTACGCCTCCCGCAGCTAATTGGCCACCTGGATTCATGAGAGCGGAACACCTTTATCTTAGTTTACATAAACAAATAGATTCTTTCTCATGAGAAAGAGGTTTCTGTGCTGTCACACCTGTTCACTCCTTGGCTCTCCAGTTGACAAATCAGGTCGTGGGAACCAGGGAACCTTGTTAGGGGCAATATTGCCACTAGTACTCTCTCCCAGTACCGGCTGGGATGTGCCATTCCTCAACAAGCATGACACCCGTACCCTTTTGGATCCTTGGAGTATCCTATTCTGAACTAGTCATTGCAAAGGATACAGTAGCCTTCAGGCCAGTCACAAGAGGATGCTTCTGCCACTTTCTCCTTGTTAAGCTCATCTCAGCCTCCAACACAACAACCTGTTGGGATCCTTCTGTCATTTCAGAAATCAAGAGGGGTTCTTCCCCCTTGTACCCGGATGGCATTAGGGTACACGGTGCTTCACTTATGCATGGAAGTCTTATATCCCCGTGTTTCTGATGTCCAGGCTATCAAATCCAGAAGAAATGAGAAAAATGTAATTTCTTTATTACAGAATAAAGGACTGTGATGGTAAATCGCTCAGTTGTGGCAAACTGAAAGAGCTGCACAATCAGAACTCACAAACCAGACTGGAAGTTTCAAATTTAAATGAGGCTTCAAGTGGGGTTTAGGCAATACCACCAGCACCCACTGTGTCAGTCCAATCCAAGTCCTACTATGGGCATCATCTCTTAATAATTCCTATCTGACATCGGAGGTCTTTTCTTCTGGAGCAAGGAAAACTAGCACAAGGACATTCCTTCCATTGGTTTAAATTCTATTCATATATTAGTGAAATAGAATTCAATGTATTTTAAGTTCTGTCTTTGAAACCTTCACAATCCTATACATGTTGAACATGTCTCTATTCTGTTCAAAGGCATTTAAACTGTTCAGATGTAGGCTACATTTTTTAAAATAATAATAATTAATAAAATATGTCTTCATCTCCACTCGTGTTGCTGTGTGTTCTAGTCCAGACTGCTTTTCAGGAAGAGTAGTAAGTGGACTACATGACGAGAAGATTATTTAAAAAGTCAAGGCACTGTTCCTGTTCAGAGAAAATATTTTATTAGTGGCAGTGAGGAAGCTGTGGGAGACAAGCCTCATCTTCCTTCAACATTACCAATAAAAGCAAGAAAATCAAAGAGGAAAAAGTGATAGATATAGTCTCTTAAAGTATATGTAATTTCAGGTCTGCAAAACAAAAGCTGTCTTATTTCTTTCCCTCCTTCCTTCCCTGCCACCTTCCCTCTGTCACCTCAGCCATAGTTTTCTCCTTCCCCTCCTCCTTCCTTCTTTTTCTCACTCTTTTCCTCTCTCCCATTATGTCCCATCAGTGTATGGAGTTTACAACTTCTTACAGCTTCTTAAGTGTTGAATCTCCTGATATGTAAATTCCTTATGTTATTTTATGGAACTTACAAGCTCTTCAATCTTAGAGAAGCAGGACTTGTAAATTTTTATAAAATAGTGAGTATGTATTTCCCTATCTATATTTAGATGTGCATTTATGCAGTTTAGACATTTTCTGCAGTTGCAGAAGGCAGAGGTTCAGAAATCTATCTGAAGTCTTCCATGTTTTGATTAGTTGATCACTGTAAGGTCAGATTACAGATGAGATCCAATATAGCCCCCAGTCTTAAAATTTTTATACTTTGTAACTTTCTCACAGTAATATTACCTCTGAGATGAAGTACTTCATTTTTTTATGGGAAAATTATGCTGTACTGATACCTGTGAGAGACTTTCACAGAGGAAAAAGATACACTGCCTTAAGTTTTATACTGACTCCGTAGCTGACTAGTTAGTACCTGTCCTAAATTTGTTGAGACATAGAAGGTCTACTACCATGAACATTTCCCAGGTTAATAAATGCTTTTGTTTTGTTGCCTATTTGAGTTTTTCCTTACTTTAATATAAATTCTTTACTTCTAGTTACTGAGCTGTTTTTTGCTTTGGTCTTGTTCTTTTTTTTTTTCCTTCCTTCAGCATTACTTCATATCTAAAAGTAACTGCTTAGGACAGGGTGTTAAATACATTCTTTCTGAGATCATTAGTTAAACAAAGCCATCAACTCTTCCAATGGAAGTTTGGTTAGATCATTGAAAACAAATGCTTCAAAGAGAGAGAGAAAATATGTCAGTTTTGGCTTCCCTCTCATCAGTTTGAAAGCATGATTATGGTAGAAAAAAAAAAAGGGAAATGCACTAATAATGGCTAATGGCATAATTTCTTTTGCTGTTGAAGTTCAGGCCACAATGCCTCTATTCAACTTTTTAAAATTCTATTTTACTTCTCTAGAATCAGATACAGAAAATTATGAATAAGCAAAAACATAGATCAATCCATGTTCCATGCAGGGAAAGACGGATTATAAAAGCACTTTTACTAATACACAATCCATTGCCTGATATTCACAATCTAGCAACTATTTTAAGTATAGATCTCCCTGCATTTGTTGATTTCAGTGTGCCTCTACAGGGAGGCACACTAATTGCTTTAACCATACTAATCAAATCTGAACTTCACCACCTGAACAAAATGAGGCTGACTCAGTTAATTTCCCAGTCTAGAAGTACAACAGGGGAGAAAGATGGAGTTAAGCTTAATTGTTACCTATTAACCTTGACTAATACTTTACAGTAAAATCACAAATATACATTATAGTAGCTTTTCTTCTCCCTGTCCTTGCAGTCTGAAATATAGATGCAGTCTAAATCCCATTGACTTTCAGTACGATGTATTCTCCTGAGTTCGTTAGGTTTTGCTGACCTGAGCTAGGCGCTTCTATTAGAAAACTTTTTCTTTTCTTTTAAGGAACAACTTTGTAAACCACTGGGGAGGTAAGAATAAAGCTTCATGTATTAAAAGTATAGAATCTACTTCAAAGGAGATAAACTAGATGGAATATCAACATGGTGAAAGAGTTTAGAATAGATGAAAACTACTCTATTTTAGACAAATACCTTATATTCCAGATCAGCCTGTGCTATTAGGCAAAGTTATCAGATAGTTCTGGCCTCTATCTCTTGGAAAAAAAATGCAACACATTCATCATAAAATAAAATCTTACGAGGAATAATGGGGAAATAATTACAATCAATGCAATTTCCACAACATTAGAAAGCTTTCAGTCCATATGAAGACAAAAGAAAAGATTAACTGCAACCTGTATTAGGGGTGTATTAGGGGTGGAAAATCAGATAACCAGCTGGCAACTAGAAAGGATAAAAATCACCTCTCTGTCACTACACTACTTTTAGAGCAATAATGTTGAACTGGTTATAAATACTTCCAAAGGAATCATACAGGGGCTAACTGTATAATAAGTTAACTTTGGTCCAGTTAGAGAGGCTGTTACAAACAAGTCATTCTGTTATTTTAACAATCTATTTAATTCTTTGTTTTCTATTTCATATATGTATGTATACACACCTCCCAGTATTTCTGTGAGTACCTACAGAGAGAGATCTTCAAAGCAAGCATTCAACAAAATCAGGATGTATAGACTTGAGATTCACCTTCACCTACTCAAGTAAGATGTTTTGTACTACTCTGTGTTCCATCTCCATTTCTCTACATCATACATCCTTGATGTTTTGTAAGAATTCCAGTTTCTTACAAAAATATGGTAAACATTAGCTGTTTAATTTTAATTTTTCCTCATAATTCTATTCATTATGTTTACATTCTTATTCTTTTGTGAGAATTCATAAGTTCTTAAAATACAGCAGTTATAGTAGTTTTTGTTATGTTTAACCCAAGCCACTCTATGATTCTATGTTGAAAATGTAGAAGCTTTAATGTTTACTTTTTTATTAAAAAAAACCCAGTGGTTTAGAGAATTATTAAAATCACCAAAAATCTGGGGAAGGCAAGGTGCTAAACTTCCACAAATAATTTCTGTCAATGAGTCTGGTCCATATTCTTCTACTGCACTAGCATTAATATTGTTTTAAAGCTAGGACCTATTCTTTCTGTAACCCTAGGGCTACCTACACAGTACTAGCACATTTTGAAGAAATCATTTTCCTTTATGTAAATAGTAAAGAGAAAATTAAAACATATAACTACATTAGCCTCCCATGTTGCAATAACATAATGGTTTTCAAGTCCAAGAAGAGGAGAAAAACATGTTAAATTTTAACCACGTGTTTTAATTGTATATTGAAATTATTTGCCCTGACTGAAAATCTATAATCAGAGTGGACATTTCCTCAGTGGAATTTTCAATTCCTTTTCTTCCCCAAGAAATAAATTCACTAAAATATCTGTAGTGGGATCTTTGAGTAGATGGTTTAATAGGCTTTGACAGCAATTCAATAGCTGTATCTGGAAGGCCTGTTGTTTGAAATTATTTCTTGGTGTGTGACAAGAGATTAACTTAAAATTCATTTGAGAGGACAAAACTCAGTCCTGCCTCAAGAGCTGAATTCTTCTCCTACTGTACTTCCTCCATAATTGCAGGCGTTCCATCAACATCTAAATCAATGTCAAAAACAAGGTCAGAATAGTCACTGAAGTATTTCAGGTGGTCCCCAATGGAAAATACAGTAGAAAACATAAAATAAATAAACAACAATAGAAATAGATAATGTGAAAATTTCCACGTTTTCCAGTGTGTTTCCTTAATATGGATGCCCTGAAATACTACTAAGGTAACATTGAAGGCTGAATAGTGTAGATTAGTGCATATGACAAATGTATTTCTGAGATCTTTTTGCATGACTTACAGATACCTGTTGACTTCCATTTAATTTATATGACTTAGAGATACAAGCTCTTCCCTACTGTTAGAAGTGACTTATTTCTCTTAAAAGTTGATATAGTAAATGAATAGCACCTTCTACTCTTTTTCCCACTAAGAAATTATTGATTTGCTATGCATGTCTACAAAGTTTGTTCAGACTCTTTTGACTGGTTTTGGCTCTGACTTTTCAATTATAAGAAGAGAGAAACTGAACAGAACTGAAGAAGTGAACAACAAAATTTGAGAGGACTATAGTTCCCTGAACTCATTGCTGAGTAGGTTGTCTGGTAGGGATGCTGTAAGAGATTAAAAGAGTATATCTGAAATTATTTCTGAGGAAAATGTGATTGCCCTGTAAAGCTGTTAAGTGTAGGCTTGTCCAAAATAATCAACAAAAATAAAACACTGCAAATAAATACATCTGTTTAAGATTACTTACTTTAATGCATTTATTAGTTCCTTATATAAAATACAGCTACAGAGAAGTATGTGTCTTCTAAATATAAAAAAGATTATTGTGATTTAAGATGATGGACCTGCAATTTACTCTGACTGCAATGTGACACAAACAACTCAGGCTTGATTTTCAGGGTTTTGTGTTTGCAAAATGAGTAGTCTTCCTTATGTTAAAGAAATGGAAAATGAGTAGTAGCATTGATCTCTGTGTAAATAAAGGAGGTACCGTCAGGATTGATTCATTTTAACACTCCTTCCATGGAGAAATGAAATAGAAAAGAAAATGTGAGTATGGTAAGGATAGAGAATTATTTTACATGAATTACGTGATGTTTTACTTATGTTTGGTGTGGGGCCCTGCTGAAACATGGCCACCTGTGATAAACAGCTGTTTGGAAAATTGACTGATATTGGCCGCCATATGCACCAGTTTAGCAAGAAGAAGAATATCTTGCATTTGCCCTTAACAGATTCGCAATTAAAGCAGTATATATATTTTTTTTTACTTCTAGGACAAAATGTAGTAACAAAGATTTTGTTTGGTAACTTTTTTTGGTAGTAAAGAAGAATGTTTTTCTAACTCAAAAGGGTTATGTCAGCTGCTCACCTTCAGAGAGAAAACGTACCCTATCCTTATTCCATTTCTTTTTCCACTGTATATTCAAAAAGGACAGAAGATATTGTCTCACTCGAGATAATATACTCACCTTGTGAGCAGTATTTAAAAATATGGAAAGACTTGGGAATACTTTAATCCAACAGTAGGACTTAGTGCATAAGTAGTTATATCTGCATCCCCAGTCCTAAAACTTCTGACAATCTCATCTCCTCCAATGCAATGGTTTCTCCAGCTCAGATGTTGCAGAACAGGTGGTATTTCTGAGGATGTCTCTACAAATCCCATTTTATTTCCATATAAGTTGTAGAATTGAAAGAAAGAGTGTAGCAAAATAGCAGGATCTCTTTCAGCAATATTACAGTGGTGGATTATACAGGACCTCATGGATAGACTGAGAAAACTTGTGGTAACTCCCAGGCCTCTATAAGTTATGGCAGTTATTGGTCATCAGCTACCTCATCTGTTCTAATAGTTGACTCACCACAGTAACTTCTGAAAAAATCTGGTGCAATATGATGGAAATGCATGGATATGCTTGATGCTGAGAAACTGGTCAATACTAGAAAATTTTAATATGACTAGCTGAAAGAGTGAGATTGTCATCAGTATTTCAGATATATGCAAAGTTATTAAGGTTAAGGTTTTAAATATATAAAAAACATTAGAAAACTGCTGGATATCCAGATTTTTTACACTATATTTAGTGCAAAATCTATATTTACCTATCAATAATTACATCTGATATAAAGGTGAACACATGCACAGCCTTTTAAAATTCATATTAAATGACATGTCGACTACTGTGATTTACATCCCCTTCAATTCTTTGATGATTTATTCAATGGCCATGAATTCAGTAATATTTCTAACTATTACAGTAATAGGACTTCTAAAACCTTCTTGAGCAGACAGAATTATTTTGAATGAATTTAGAAACTTGAGTTAATATATTTATTTTAAAGGTCTTTGATGGGAAAATGTATAAATGTAATCAGAAAGTTTAAATGAGCTTTATTGATCATTAGAAAGCTTTTCTGCTGCTTGATGTCATCTGTAAATATGGAAGGAAGCATTGGATTGATTTGTGGCAAAGACTCTATAACTCCTTAAAGTTATAAAGTAGGCATGTTTATTACAGCACTGGACACATGAGAGATAATTCTCGAAAGATCATGAGCATCTTCTGCTTCCACAACTCCACATATATCTCGTTACATGTTACATATGCATCAAATTGCACAACACACTTACTCATATTCATTAACCTGTCCCGCTTCATATTATAACTAGCTTGCATGTCCACTACGCTTACGCAATGCCGCCTGGTGATCGAGGGCCAGGGTCTCTGGATGAAGTAATAGTCTTCCTCTTGATGAAGTAAAAAGTCTTCCTCGGGTGAACTTTATAAACTCTGAGCACTTGGCGTGCTTCCTGGTCCCTCGGTCCAAGTCCGAGCCTCAAACTTGGATCTGGCCAGTCCAAGTCATGCTTGAATCTTCTCTCTCAATAGCCTAGCATCCTCCCATCCTGTTCTGGTGAGTATGATAGATGTTAGCAAGCAGCATACATTGTTTTACAAGGTACCTCTACTAAATCGTTTCTTAACCCATCAAATCCCTTGATTCAGGATATAGATTTCCCTACTCACATAATTAAATCAGTTAAGATTATTTATATTAATCAACAGTAACTACTCTCTGTGAACAATGAAGAAAGAATCTGAGCTGATGTCAGAAGTTGTACTTATCTCTAGGCCCTATTTTCAACTGTTGAATTTGACCAAGACATAGCAAAGTCAAGAGTTATGAGAAAACAGTCTGAGCCACGAGCTTTCAAGACCAAATTACTTTCTTTTAATATACAGAAATATTTGAATGAAGCCTTAGAAAATAACATGCATCTTCCCCTGAAGCTATGCAGAGGTTCTATGAAAACTGAATAACCAGACACAGCATACTTCTTGAAGGAAGAAATAATTATTTACCATTAGAAGAAAAAAATAAAGGGGAAATAGGGTAAATATTTTGTCTTGTTTAAAGAGAAACTCTTAGGTAGAGTTCTGGGATCTAACTTCTCTCCTAACTTTGTAGCTTAGATACACATGGACTTTTGCAATTAGTCCACGTCTTCTTTTTCAGTGAGAAAGTCCTGCTTTTAATGCTGTGATCTGCCATTGAGTGGAAAAGCTTGTCAAGCAAAGAGAAGCCTCACAGTACTGATCCCTAGACCACATAATTCAGTTAAAATCATCAAGACTTCTAGTAGTTCTGTGAAAAAACATGGTATTTCTGTAAACACAAACTACAGCTAAGAACCAGCTACTTAACCCTTCCACACCAGGCCCACAAATGTTGTGTCATGACAGGAAACTCTCTGAGGCAGTGGCAAATCTTTTTCAGGTTGTCCTTACATTGGCAGTGCCTGAATCAAAGAATTAGTGCCTTCACTTGGACAGTTCCCTATTATGTACTTTACATTATTCAATAATCAGAACAAAAAGTTGTATTCCAAGAAGACCTTAGTGCAAAGTCAATCAGTACATTCTCAGATGGGCATTTTGTTTACTAGCCTGCTACTTAGGCTGTTTTCCATTCATTTTCATTCTGGGACAATAAATATTGCATCATCTGCTGCATACAGGACACTTCAGCAAGATAACCCTGATGTGTGGTGAGTAGGACCACTAAAACCAGTGTTTAATTTCCCTCAGGCTGCAGCAGTCTGGAATCTAGGTTATCTTCTCCTGTACTGTGAATGCAATCAATGCAGCTATGTTGCAAAAAAAAAAAAAAAAAAAAAAAAAAAAAAAGTAGGCAATATCATCTGGTTGATATTGAAATAAGAAGCTCTGTTAAGTTCTCGCTTCAGGACTCCAATCTCTGAGTCCTGAGGAGGATGAAAGTACCTAATGTATACCCGGGAGTTAGATGCCAAAACTTCAAAAGAGAACTCTGAACATATGCCATGAGTAAGAGGCTTTTTCCTCCTTTACCCCTTTCCTTTCATAGGTACTTTCCACTCAAGATTTTTGTATTATGTAAATGTTAGAACAGGACATGGCTGTCTGTGTCAGCCAACCATACAAGAAAACAGCTTAAATCCCCTGTTTGTCTTGGCACCTTCTCTTTAGATCTGGTAAACTCAAACTTACAATTATAAAAGACAAAATTGGAACTAATAAGCAGCTATGTAGGGTTTAGCTGATTTTAGCCTTAATGGTTTAATAACTAGGAAACAGTCTTAATGTTCCTATCTTCTACCCTCTCTTTGGTTTCTGATGTTTATCAGGTACTCTTAAGCAATAGTCCTTAAGCTTTTTATGTTTTGTCTATTTGCAACTACTATCCTCGTAAAGAACTGGCTCTCTAAATACTGAGCTATAAGGATTCTAATTTCCTTACCTCCCAAACACTGATCTCTTAGATCCATATACACATTAGCTCCATGAACACAGAGTACATGAGCCACAGACTGCAAAAAAGCTCATTCTAAAAGCTCGGTCCCTTTCTTGTAGGCCTGAAGTAATGAAACATTAGGGCTGTAATAGGTTTATTAAATTCACACAGAAATGGCTCAGATGTACCATATTAAGTCTCCTGATAGTGCTGTGTACTTGAAGTATTAATAGTTTATTTATAAGATTTTATTATTATGGCTGAAACCTTAAAAGAAAATTTGGTAGATTCTTTAGACCTTTATTAAAAGAATAAACATAGATACAGAGATTTTGTTGACGGAAACTTCCTTTTATGTAATGGCTAACTGAAACCATTTCAATATACTTCAACATGTTAGATACTAGAGGAAGGGCTAACTATTCTGGATTTTGTAGTAAATCCACATAATGGAGAGAGGTTTTATGAAAAGCAGTAGTCTTAGATATCTCTATTTTTTTGTATTTTCTTTTTTTCCCTTCAACTCCAAATGTTTGCAGTATGGCACATTTTAATGAGACTCCCTGTTAGCTTTCAAACTTCTGTATTTTTTCACATGGTCACTGTCTTAATTTAAAACACGGACTACCGATTTCTGGGCTGCTGAATCTTTGTGAATCATGAGCCATCACAACCATATATAATATGCATATTTTTGTGGATTTGTCTGGATTTATATCTGGTAAAGTTGTTGCTCTGCATCAGGGCTCCTGTACCAGAGATACTTCCTTCACTCTGTCTACCAAAGTGATTCTGATGCTTCAGGAATTTTTATCCCTCTATACATTGATATCCATTTTTAATAGATTTCACAGTAAGCATTTACTCTCATTTGTGTTGTCACATTCATTGTTCAACAGCCAGCCTTTAATTTCTTCAGTCCTTGGAGCAGAGGTTGTATTTATCCTGCTTGTTACTTGCATGAACTATGCAGCAGAAAGCTGTGACTATTGAACTAATAACTTGCTCTGAATGGGGTGAAAGCACAAACAGTGCAGAGGATAGTGAGTAAATAATCTGGTTTTCTGCTGTTTGCTGTCAGCGTGAAGAGGCTTTGTGGGTCAGCTCCAGTGGGATGGCCAAATGAGATTAAGTGAAAACTTATAAATAAAATTAGATTGAAAATGTCATATGATGCAACCAAACTTGAATTATATTTCTTTGCAAATAGGTGTGTAGTGTTATTGGACCAGAGTGGGGAAAATGAAACTATGAAGATTCTTCTTCCACAGCTACTGAAACAAGAAGGTTATCTAACATGAATATCATGTCATTAAAAGACATAAAACTAGAAGATAGATGCAATACACTAGAATCCTGGGAAAAATTCTACTATAAGTAGTATGAAGCTACAGAGCCTTTTAATGACATTTAAGCAAATAGGAAAATGATTCCTCTAGACTACTTTAAATTTAATATAAAAGTTGATGGGTGTAACCACTACTTAAGAAATGTACTGCTGCTACCTATCACTGAGTGCACAAGTTAACGTTGCCACCATAAACCCAGCATGGATAGGGTACCCACAAAATTATTTCTCCCATTGAAAGAAATTACACCTGCAAGTAGAAATAGCCTGATGAAGGTTAAACTATATCTGTAATGCACTGCATTTCTGATATTAACTTTATGTTATATCAAACCTATATGGTAAATCCTATTGCAGTCTCATGAGCGTGAGCTACTGATAATTCACCATTATTTTCCCAGATGTTTGGATCAATGCTTTAATCTGAACCTTTGTTATATACTGGTGTTAAATTTCCTTTTAAATTAGTGATATTTCTAAACTTCAGAGATTTACAAATTTCACAGTTAGTTTCAAGATTTTTGGGGTTTTTTGTTTGGTTGGATGTTTTGGTTTGGTTTGGTTTTGGTTTTTTGGTTTTTCTTTAGTGGAAAATTCATTTTATCCACATTGATACTCATAATTTTTTCAAACACTTTGGAAACCAACGGTTTTTTGGGTAAAGAATTAAAATAAATTTATTGTATTCTCTGTCTGCAGTGTTATACTAGAAAATTTCTCCTTTTCACTATTTTTTTTCCTGACAGGTTCAAGCACTGAAACAGTGTATAGGAAGTAATGGGGCATAGCTCAAATCTGGGATGAAAAGTAACAAATCAGAAGTGAATATTGCTTGAAGTCAGTTCCTGTTGTGCTCATTTTTCCTGGATGTGTGAGGAATGCTGACAGGCGGAATTGCTTGCCTCACAGATCACTGGGTGAACCTTGATGAGGTGGACATGTAATCACACATTACCACATTTTATTTGCCCTAACGTGGAACGTACACAGCAGCTTTAGGGTCCCAGGTAAATGGCATTTCATCTAGCATTCTTCATTTAAGCAGATTCCCAAGGATACATGAATGATTTGTCAAAGCAGCATCAAACAATGATATTTGATGCCAGGTTACAGGTCCATAGCAACCATTCACTGATACATGTTAGCGTAACACTTTATCACATATTTTATGGAATTTATTGTCTCCCCCTTCATTTTTAGTAAAGAAATATCAACAGTTCCTCTATTTTATGCAGCCTCAGTATCATTAGCATGAAGCTGGAAAAAAAATACTTTCTTTCTCCTTGTGGCAATCCCTTGAGAACAGAACAAAGCATGACAACCGGTACACCACCTGCTTTATGTTTCACAAAAATCAGAAAGGCTGTCAAATAGCTCCTTCCCTTTGTAGTAGATGCATGTAGGAATACTATGTTTTTATGTGAAAAAAAAAACCAGATAGTAGATTTCAGAGGCTAATTATGAACCTTTATTTTTAGATATTTGGATAGAAAAAATAATAAACATATGAGTACTAAGAAAACTTCAGCATTCTAACAGTAACTCCTTTTCTTTCTATTCAAGTTCATTATGCAATTTGTATGGGTAAGCATTTTAATTTCAGAATTACTGAGAAGTCAAGCACCCCATGAAGCAGGTATTAAGAGCTATGTGAAGCACTGAAACATCTGTGTGCTGATTTTGGGTAGTATAAATCAAGTTCTAGTCTTTGCAATGCTAATTTATTAATAGAAAAAGGAAACTGAGAGAGTCAAAACTGTTAAAAGCAATTATGAATTATAATCTCACAGTAAAAGCTTGAGTCACGTAGATCTGTTGCACTCGCTTAGCTTTAATCCCCCTGGTGTCAATGAGACTATCCAAATGCTTAACATGAAGCATGGACAGGGCAATAAATCAATTTGTTTAACATACCAAAAACCCAAGATATTTCACCAAACCCATCCAAATAAGATGGCAAGTCTAAGACTGCCAATACTTTTGTTTACGTGTCTTACATAAAAGTACTTTTATCCATATTTAGGAATGAGAGGCACAGAGTGTTTATCCAAAAACACGAAATGTAGTCATTCATATTGAGTTTGCATAGTTTCTTTGGTACACTTTGTCTTTATCATACCTGCATAATGCTTAGGCAACTTTAAATTCCAAATATGCCACAGACCTAGTCCAGAACTAAGAAATAAAGGCATTTGTTCAATGGTGTCACATTAAATTGCAATATCAGGCTTCTGGCTCTTGGTTTGCTGCAAAGGTATTCTCACTACGGTCAAATGAAGCATTTTAGGCCCAGCATTTATTTCAAAATTAAGCCTCACTAAAGAAAAGAGAAAAAAAAAGAAAAAAAGATAATCCTTTAATTGATGATCTTTCATTTGTTTGGCTTCCTGCCTTTTGTGCCATCACTGTTAAGCATTGTATCATTGCTTAATTTGCATTAGACACTTGTCTTTTGGAAGGTTTCTTTCTAACACCAAGTGTGATGAGTTGCTATGAAGTATTTATGTAGTATTATGTAGGAAAAATGCTGTTGCAATGCCATTGCACCAAGAATACAAAATGGTGATGGGGGAAGAGGAACAAAAATAATGAAGGTTAATTTTACATTAGAGAAGAGATTCTATAGTGAAACTGAAATATTTTAGCCAAGCAAAACTTAGAAAAATATGGTTGAAAGTAAGAATAGATATAGGGAATATGTATTTTATCAGTTGTTTATAAGAAATTATATGGTGGTGAGGCTAATTTTGTATCACTTGGAGTCTGGATGTCAAATTTACATAAGCTCTTTACATATATTGTGCAGCTTAGAAAAAAACTTACTTTGCTCTTTTCACTAGTTTGAAATTCCATAGTGACAGGTTGGTCAAAATGGTTATGGTGGTTTCTAGTGGTCTTAAAGATGTAAGAAATCTACAAAGTCCTCTTGAAAAATGAAAAGTCCCTGGCTGACAAAATTTTAAATCTTTTTCATTGACAGGCACGAAAGGCCTTCATCTATGAAGCACAAAGTGACTATCTTGAAGAATACAAAATTTTGTAACTTATTGCAACAAGCAAAGGGAAAAGTTAAGGATTACATTTATATCTAAATACAAATTTTCTTATTGCTATCCATCCTAATTGCTTATCTGTTTTCCATTCTAATTGCTGATCTAATTGCAATGCTGTTATAACAGCATTGATATGCTTCTGTTTTGTTTAAGGTATCATTCAAATGAAATAAAAACAGGTGGCCCTTTCAGAGTATTCTCCTGTCCATTTGAGGCACCTAACAAAAGATCCCAAATATTATTGCCTTATGATTCTTTATTAGGTCTGTGTTAAAACAAAAAGTTTTTTTTTCCCCTTGTGTGCAACCTCATTGAAACTACAGGTTCCTTTCACCTTTATTAGTACAAAAGAAAGTCACATTACTTTGCCTTGCATGCACATCTACTGAGAATTCAGAAGCATGGCAATAAAGACATGCAGTTTCAGTCCTATATTATCAGCATGTAGTTAAACAAAAGGAATTTTTTTAAAAATTGTAGTGACAGCATAGACCTTTGGGTTAGGCTTGCTCTAGATACACCTGGAAATCCATTTGGTGTTTCAGATGGGTACCTATCTCACCTTCCAGTAGGAAGATTTAATATTAAACAGCAGAGAAAATATAGCTTGAATTACCATTACTTCTTTATACCATTTATTTTAACAATACAAGACAAATAAGTGACAACTATTGGCAGTACAAGATGCTTTGGAAGTGACACAGTGCATACTAAGAATAATTAAATCAACAGCACATACTTATTTGTATCAAGAGTAGATTTACATCTTTGACTATGAAAATTAAAAAAATAAAAATATTAGAAAGGAGGCAAAGCAGGGCTTCTCAGATTATGAACTCCATTCTTCTGCTTTCATGCCGTTTATGTGAAATAATGATTGTGTGATATAGATCATCATATATATTCATTATGAATTCAAATGTGAGGATTTTTTTATAATCCATGTACCTTCTAGTTCTGCACAAAACTTATTCTGTCCTGATGAGATTTATTTTGATTATCTGACTTTCATATGTACAAACATTCAGTTCCCACATATTATTTAATAGCTCAAAAAATGCTAAAACCTCCCTTATTCTTTCAAAATTGCAAGAAAAAGTGTTCGGGACACATATTTGGTAGAAGGTCTTTATCTCAGGTTTATCTACAAGGCTACTTTTCATATCAACTATAGCTCTTTCATTTTTACATCCAGGCCATTAAAGTTTCTAAATTGATCATAAGTCCTGAATCTACTTAAATCAAGTAATTTTAAAACATGTTCTTACTACACACTTTATTCTTGAAAGCATATTCTAAACAAACTCATAAGCTGCAGAGAGTAAACCTTTCAAAACTGCTCAGCTCTCAGCTCTTCCATTAGTGTTACTGTCAAATATATAAAATGAAAACCACAGAAATCCTTTCTGTTGCTATATCAGGTGTCAGATATTGCCCTGCTAGTTAATCTCTGAAAGTAAGAGGGAAGCTTAATAAAATTATAGCTAGAATCCTTTGACATGAATCCTGCTCTTACCTGTGGATTATAACGTAATCCCATTATGACCTTTCAATATCCTTTATCTATCATGACAATTGATGTCTTAAAAGCTTCTTATTTTTGAACCATAGTATATACATGGGTTTGTTCTATTGTCAAAGAATGCAATTTACCTCTAATATGTTGAAATAGAGGAGTTTCTGAATTTAAGTCTTTTATTAAAGCTATTTACAGTATCCAGTTTGGAAAATATTTTGATTGTCATTTTAAGATAAGTATGGCCACATCTGCTTGAAGGCTCTCTCGAGCTTTGACAGTGTATCACTCATTATTTGGTGATCTTGGACTGAGTAAAAGGTTAGTCAACAGCCTGAGTGGCTCAGGGTGCAGAGACATCTCCTCTTGAGTACTGCTCACATATCTCCATCATCCTTTTCCCTATTTCTGTCAGGATGCTTCTTCTGCTTTCTCTGGAGACCCCTTCCCTTTCCTCAGTCTTTTTGCACAAGTAGAGACACTGTGATATTCTGCTACATTTTTCCTTAGAAAGAATCTTCACAAATCCTTGGGAGTATATACAGGCATAATAAATAATAATAAGGCATTGTTTTTATTTCGTTCCAGTACCTTTTTGCACTAAACTTCTTACACAAGTAGGGAAATGTAGGCAACAGCTCTGGAATCAATGTTGGTCTTTACAATTTGTCTTAAATGTCATCAGGCAGGGGTAAAAGATTATATGAAAAGATTATGCAAGAGAAGCATGAGTTATTGTTTTCCTACAAAATTAACATCCTAGTTTTTGGTCTTTACTTCACTCTGCCATGTTCTTGGTTATGTATATTAACAAAAAAGTACAAGTTCCAATTCACTGTTACATTTAGTAATTATTTTATATTTCTGAAATCTTTCACTATTGTACTCCATGACATGTGAACAAAATAAAAATTTGTATTTTGAAATGAAAGGTTCTTAGAATAGTGAATGATAACAAGAAAGCTATCTGTACAACAGCAAATCAACTTCTGATAATTGCAATGACTATTATCTGCCACTGCTTGAACTAAGAACCAAGTATCAATTATCTGATATTATCCAACCCAAATAAAATTGGAAGATACTGTCAGCTCCTTCAAGGCTTTTCAGTGACTACTGTTTTCCAAAAGAACTGAAAACACAGTTTTTTTCTCTCCTTTTAAGTCAGAAACAGATTACTTTTAAGAACAAAAATGAGATTTCTGTGATGAAATTTCACTAACCCACAGAAGGTCCAAGGAAAACTTAGAAGACACAAGGTGGTTCATTTTTTTTTTTTCTGATGTTCAGCTGATGTTCTTCAAAAGATAGCAGAGACTGTGTCAAAATTTCCATTAAGATTTTGAAATATTTACAAAAAATATTGCAATAGTTAGCCCCCAATGAAAATATTAAAAAGTACATGACCTTTGCTGATAAAACCTTCTCATGGGAAGGCCATTGTGCAGAATATATTCTGGTAAGTTCTCTTGATTTTCTGCATGTAATATGTTTATGACATTAGAATACACCAAAAATAAAATCAAGGGAGATGGAATTATGGTAAGAGCTAAATGAAACGTATCTTATGCTCAAAGGCCAAAGACAGGCTCTATACGAAATACAGCATTATGAAAGGCAATATAGTATCAAGCAGTCTGAGATAAATCCTAACTCTTTCTGACTAACCCAGTACGACTATACCTCTACCCTGAAATACATAATTCCTCAAGGAAATATGGTATTTGCTAAAAAGTTTCTGAGTTTCTGAACATATAGATTCTTTTCTAAGTTATTGCCTCTGAACTTTGACCCCCAACTTGGTTCCAGACACGCAATTACACTTGTAAAGTATTCTGTCCAGATTGTAACAATTGCTAGAAAATTACCTAGCATTTTTTTAAATTATAGGACATGAAATGGAATTAGTGTGCAAATAAGACATACTTTATATGCCTAGTACCGATTTCAATGATGATTCATTTTCTGCACAAGCTTCATTTGTTTTATGCTGTCTGTCAGCCTGCAGCAAGATCACGACAGTCAGTGTAGAAATATCACAGTTTAGTCAAGCAAAACAATTATCCTTTGCTTTTTCAGACTGGTGAAGTTACAATAATAAGCTTGGGGGAAATTGATAATGAGATTTGCAAAGGATTTAGTTTTGTTGTTCCTTATTGGGTTTTTATGTGTTCTTTAGAAAGGGCTTTGCTTCTTTTCTACTATAGCCTGGACTCTCAAACATAAATATACACCTTCCGTCTGCCCAGGGTGAGAAAATAAGGAAAAAGGAGATGAAAGGAAGAGAGTTACAGAGTCTTTGTTATTCCCTGCCCTTCATTTCAGGAAGAAAGTAAAGAAAATAAATAGGAATATTTGATGGCAGCCATTTTGACTCCTGCCACAATCATCTGCATGGCTCCGATTGGTGACTCCTACCAGAGCTGGAACAAATGAGCGTACTGCTCTAGTTACTACTCTTCTGCCTTTCCATCCTAGGAGTGAAATGGTCTCAACTAGACTTTCAGCAAGCGCTTCACACATGTTCTTCTCCCAGAGATGAAGGAGAGAAAAAAATTCACCAGACTAGAAGTAGTCCAGGCACATGACCTTGGGAGGTGGAACTTCTGGGACAGTCAGTGCTGATCCTTCTACTGGCTGTGTTTTGGCTGGCAGAGATGTAAAACTAAAGAAAGTACTAAATTTGTTTCTATTGTCACCTATCAGGGAGTAATTTGGTCAGCAGTTGCAGTTATGAGTCCAGCTCCTGGGCAAGGCTGAGAGCATTTACAAGCATAATTACAGCCCCATCAGCTGCTGTGCTTCTTTCTGGAAGAGTGTGAAACTGTTCCAAGGCTCCACTTCCTGCCAGTCCTCAAAATATACAAAGTTCACAAGTTGTCTCCTTCAGCTTGAGGAGGGCTGCCATATGTCAGAATAAGTATTGGTTTAATCAACCAGCAAAATTCAAGTTGCATGGTTCACTGCACAAACTAGGCAAAAACAGTAATATTTGCAGGTATGTGATGGGAAAAAAAAGTCCTTACCAAATCATCTTTCCATTAAAAAAATAAAAATAAAACACCAAAACAAACAACAAAAGAGAAACCAGAGAAAATGATCATTTATTTAAAGAATTATAGTTCTATAATTTACAAATATTAAAGTGACACCTTTGACTCATGTCATTAGTTCCAGTGCCAAGATAGATGTGTCAAATGTTACTGAGGTGAAATAAACTTTCTAATATCAAGTGTTGCTGCTTGTGGTGTTTAGTAGTATAGCTTCTCATGGTAACTGTAACCTTCCAATCTATTTTCTACTCTTACAGCAAGAACAGAATAAAATGAGTGCCAGATAAGAATATGTTATGGAATCATTATCATTGTGGTGTAACAGGCTACTTCGTGTGAAAAGGAGAAAATATCTTAGATGAAGTCTGTTGGGGATTACTCCTGCTTATATCTGCAAAACAGTAGAAAATGTACATCCAATATCAGGTAATTACCTTTGAGTGGATGACTGAACTAATCCCACTGTCTTCTGAGTTTCCAATTAAAAAAATAGGCTTACCATGTCCTCAAGATATTATTTCAGAAAATACGGCTCATTGGAGGGTCTATAAAATATGACCTATTAAAGATACTGAAACAGTTGGGTTCCTATACTCCAGAGAAGCCTGAAAGGACATTTATTAACAACCTTCACATATGTAAAAAGTTTCTGCAAAGAGGAAAGTAGTAAACTGCTTCCCTGTGGTTTTTTGGGTTAGTGCAAAGACTAATTAGATAAATTGCAGCAGGGGAGATTTAGCTTTGATATGGGAAACAACAGTTTAATGATGTTCAATTACTGAAATAGATCACTTAAGAAAGTAGCAGAATTTTCATCATCGAGCACTTTTAAAAACAGGTCTCATAAATCAGGAAATGTTTGATTATATTTGACAGTTGATCAGCAATCAACTATGAGATTGACAATCTTTTGAGCCAGAGATCAACTAAGTGGTCTTTAGAAACATCTTCCAGCCCTATTTTCTATTAGCCAAGATTAACTAATAAATCTAAAGGTAACTGTTGTGCTAGATACACAATGTAGAAGTCTGTAGATTCCTTAACTTTCTGCATTTTTCACTTGTAATTTCTTTAAAAACTAAGGAACTCCAGTTTCGACCAATAACAAGAACTGTGTTAAGACCAGCAATATTCCTACCTTAATATGAGGAAACCTAAGTAGTTCCTGATTTTCTTACTGCTGCCCATTGTGAGATCCAGACTATGTTTGAAGACTGAATTTTAGGGCTATGTTGGGATGTCTTGAGTCACCTATTTCTATGTCAGTGACAGTGTCAGGAGTCAGCGACTGGATGCTTGTCTAGAGCTTTCTGTCCCCCACACAGAGATTTAGAATTAGAGAGATTACATTGGATCACCTCTTGTTTCAAAATTCTTCAGGATTTAAGCAGAGGCTGTATTTGAATCTGAAAAAGCTCAAATTATTGCAGTTCTAATCTCTCATACAAAACAGGGCTAAGTAAACAGATTAAAAAACATTCCAAAAATCTTTAAAAAGTGGGATCCAGATTTTATCTTTAAAATGGGGAGGTGTCGTGGGTTTACCCAGGAAGGGTCAGTCTTGCAAGTGACCTATGGTGCAGGAAGCAGTGCACTTTGCTTCCTGGGAAACAGAGCCAGTGACCAGCTAGTTTTGAGTATTGATGGATGTATAATCTAATTAAAATTTGTTCCGCCTCCATGGAATAAACCATATTTAAGAGAGATACACTTGAGAAGAAACCCTTTTTTTCCTGTCCTGTTGCTGCCAGAGAAGCAAGTCCTGTGCTTCTCTCTCTGGTAGGGCTGGGCCTTTGCCTTCCCCCTCCCCTCCCCCCTCAGAGCGGGGAGGGGGGGGAGGTTTTTTGCAGCAGCAGTGCAGCTGAACGTGGGGGAAGACCCGGCCTGAGATCTCCGGCTGCTGGGCAAAACATTTTAACTACAGCGGGCAGTGCCGGGCCGGCTCCCTCCGGGCCGGCTCCCTCCAGGCCGGGTCAACTTCGCAGAGCCCAGCCCTTGCTCTGGGCCGGGCAGAGGCCGGGCCGGCTCCCCCCAGGCCGGGCCAGCTTCGCAGAGCGAGGCTATTGAGACTCTTAACTGCTTCTGCAGCCCGGCTCAGACTTTTTAAACAACCCGGGAAAATCATGGGACTGTCGCAGAGGCCCGAGAAAGAAATTAACCCTTTCATTGCCCAGATGAAACTTGCAGAAACTGATCTGCTCTTGCACAGATAGAAGAAGAGTGAGGACACTTACAAAAACACAGCATAGAGACTCAAAGTCAGTGAGAGAAGCAGAGCTGAAGCTTAGAGGGAAGGAGCATGAGGAGTGCTACAAAGTAAAAGCTGAAAATTCTTCTGTGAAACCATGATTGAGACCAAGCTAAAATATTCCCTGTAATATATGACAAATGGTCCAAGGGGGGATGTGACGTCCTACCTGCAGCCAGTGCAGCCAGTGAATCAAGGCACCTGTGTGAAGATAAGTAAATACTAAAGTAATTGCAGCCTGATGAGACATTTAAGTAAAGAAGAGAAGAAACTGTGATCCAGATCCCTTGCCCCGGGGAATGGTCAAAGAAAATTTACGTTGCCAGTCATAAAAGAAGGGGATTTCTTTGCTGCGGTAGTAGAACAATTCATCCTTAAAAAAAACACCCCATGAACTGTCATAACCCACCGTAGTAGCAGTGGGAAAGCTACTGGTGTGGGAGGGACGTTCCACAACAAGCAGAAATCTTTTTCTCCTGGGCGGCTGCTAGTTGTGAGGCTGAAAACGATAAAAACTATACTTCTTGTGGAGAAGTCAACATGGTAAAGCAGGAGAAAACTCCTCTCCCTAAATGAACTGAAGAAAGACTAATTTAGAACTGGTAAACTGACTGAAAGTCAAAGTGTTGGTTTTTTGTATTGTCATTGAAAAATAAAGAAGTAGGAAGAGCAAAGGTGTTCTGACGGTTTTGTTCTGGTTCTTAATTTTTTTTTCCTTCCTTTTAGGTCTGTTAATAAACTCTCTTTATATTCTTTAAAGTTTAAGCCTGCTTTACCTACTCCTAATCCTTATCTCACAGCAAAATTAAATAAAATCTGGTAAGTGTACTGGTGTTTAGCCAAAAAACTCAGGTGAATGAACTCAAACCACTACAGGAGGTAATTGTATGTACAGATAAGTGATAAAATTTAATATAGCACACTGCAAAAAAAATACAGTATTCAATAAGAATTCTGCAGCATTTTCCTTCTTTACTGTATTCTCTACCCTGTTTTATCCTAGTCATTCTCTGTTTAGACTGTTTTTCAGGGAGAATACATTCTAAGTTGCTACGCCACATTTTTTATGTGCATATAAGTACATGTGAAAGCATTTTATGTTTTGGATGGCAGTGATATAATTCTTAATTTTCTGAGGAAACAGGATCAAATCTTTTTTGTGATCTGATGATGCTCACCGAGTATATCATTTTAATGTTTTGCCTATTTGACAAGTTGCTTCTGCAACAAAGCCCTGACTTTTAGTGAAAACTGTGCATGTCAATACCCTCAGTAACCCAATTTTCTTTATTTTGCATATTAAATATGGTTTGTTTGTTGATATTTGTAAAGTCCAAACTGAACAGATAGTGATAAATTCTGAATGAAGGCCTCATATAATCTGTGTATCTGTTAGATTCCAGTATCTGGGTGACAACAGACAAATATTTCCCTTCTCAAGATATCCTACACTTTGGTGACCTTAAAACATTTTGTGATTTGAAGCAGAAACATGAGTTAGGTATTTTCTTGGTTTGGGGTACTTATTTACAGAGCTTGTCCTTATACAACAAAGGATATAGTTCCAGTGCAGTCTTTACACTGATAATTCTTTTTCAAAAAGTAGGAAAGGAAAACAGTTACCTAGCTGCTGGGTTTGTTTGCTTCTCCTGATTCTTTTCGAGATCTTAATTGCTCAAAGAACAAGAACTGAATATTCTCCCTCAGTCCTTGAAACAATGTTGTCTTCTTTCCCTCATCTTTTGGACTTGACCCTTGAGGAATTTCTGTATTTCAAAACTCCCAGTCACAGTCCTCAAATATTTACCTGAATGTCTACTCTGTTTTGAGCAGCAGCTCTGCAGTTCAAAGGCACTTTTCAGATTTGCCTGACAGATTTTAGAAAGTCAGAGTGACACATTAAACATTATCCAGTTGCATGTTTCCCATTTCAGGGTTTTCATATATGTATTTTTGTGACTGGAATATGGAGGACTAAGCATCTTTAAACATCATTTATATTTGTAGTATAGGAATTTAGCAAAAAATAATTGAAGAATGTAAAAAAGTGGTATAATTGAAGAGTGGCAGAGCAAGAGCAAGAAAAATTATTTATATGTCTAAATTCTCTGTTTAATATGTCCTCCATTAACCATCTGAACACTTGATTCATCTTGCACCTAAAAAATTCACTCTCTCCAAAAAAAGAGATACACTTTCACAGTCAATTTAAAACAAGCTTACCTAAACACAGTGTCTTGCAAAGGCATATCCCTTCTGTGGTCTCAAAATCCTAACACAGAAATTAGTGAACTCAGGACAGTCAAAAGCACCTGTGAAAGAGCAAGCACTCTTTTGTTCCAGGCCTAGTATAGAGGAGCATGAATGTTACAATACATTTTGGCTGCATCCTTCCTCTCTGGCTTTCATGGTGTAAAGTATCTCATCTTCAGAAGAAGCAGGAGATTAAGGTAACTTTGTGGTTTCTGTGTCAGCTAAAAATTTACCCAGAATACTTCAATCTGCCTGCTTTATTTTGTATTTTCAAAGGCTTTTATATTGAATTCTGCTACCTGACTCTTTGAAATAGCCACACAACAGCAACTATCTTTACACAGAAGATGAAGGAACAAGTCACAAAGCAGCTAGATATTTGTTCTCCGTGTTTCTCTGTCATATACATACACTAACCTATTTACCTAATTTCTCTTCTTTAATGTCCTATCATTAGATATATTTCATCTTCTATGACTTCTTGAACCATTTTATCATAATAGTTGATCTGTTTTGATTAATATGTATGACTAGTTTGGTACAATCCTATATTATGCTAATCTATCAGCAAACCCTTGTCAGACTAATGATGTTATAACTCAGTGTTACAACAGCTGCTGACATCAGTGGTTTTGGCTGGCCTGGTCTTTCTTGGTATAACAATATTAAATGATTGTGGATGGTAACTACAGGATCTAACTGTACGGACAAGGATGTAAAAGAAACATTGTGAAAGACTCTGTGTCTTCTGGCATATTTAGTTGAACATCTATTTCTCTCTGATTCTATACAGTAATTATTGCAGAGTAATAGGTTTCATTTTTTCAAACACAAATCAGTTTTATTGACAAAATATGCTTCAAGGCCTAAAAGGAAAAAACTGAGGAAATACTCAATAGAGAAACCCCATTTGTAATTATTTTATAGCTACCATGAAAAGAAGTAATTTCCCATATGTAATTTGCAATCAGATTTGTTCCACAAATAAAAGATTAATTTTTTTTCCCAAAAGCAAAACAAAAATTATCTTTCCATACCTTTTTCTTATATGCTATTATAGACACAGTTGAAAATAATCTGTAATGGTCTGTATTCACTTTTTTTTTTCTTTCTTCCCTTCTTCACAAATTTGTCCAAGTACGAAATAAAAATGAAAATCCATCTGACTTGCACACCAACCTTCTGAAACCTATTTCCCAAAAACTGCCTCACATCAAACATCTATGTAAATTACTTTTTCTTACAAGGCTGGATAAAGCAATCTTCAGACTGCAATATCCTTACTGAAAGCATATATACGGGAATACCGCAGGAGAAGTTTGAATTGTGGGTTTTCTTATTTCAGCTTTCAGAAGTAATAGAAACTTCAATATTCCTGTTATCTATGACCTTAAGCTATTTCTGACCAAAGAGAATTAGATGAGTTTGAGCAACGTCTTCATGTAAGCACATGATTAATATTTATCATGTTTTTCTGTCTTAAGGTTCAAACATCAATAATTTGATATTACAGGTTCCAGACTGATCCAGCCTTACATGACATGTCAAGTCAAAGATTGATAACATAGAGCATTTTTCTGTTAGATAAAAGTTAGCATTGAAAACATGAAGATATTTCAATATCAACAACGTCTGTGGTGTGATAGAAACAGGCCACTAAAGCAGAAGACTCATTGCTCAGGGCCTGAAATTCACACTGCACGTTTCATTACCCCTTGTGCATTGCAGTTATTCTGGAATAGCTCTGGGCCATTCTCAAAGACAGACTTCCAGTAACAGTGAGACTCCACCTTGGTGCAGCTCCTTTGGTGAAGTTTCATCCAAAAGGAATCCATACCTCAAGAGCACTCTGTGATAAAAATGAAATGGGCAAAGTGGAAATAATTGGGAGTTTCGTTTTCAAACTCTTTGCTGACCCAAATTAAATTGTTAATGCAAATGCAGTCTCCACACAGCTGGCATTTTTTTCTGTTTTCCTAGATTTGCCTCCTCATTTGAAATTCTAGCAGGATAAAAAGACACTACAAACACTTTCTTTTTAGTGGATTTGGGTTTCTATGTTTATTTAATTTATTTTTCTATTAAGAATTTGAGTGCTTCAGTCCTGAATGAATAGATTAAAGAATATAAATGCAAACACATCACTTTGAAAAGATTACAAGGTTTGTGCACAGAGTAGGTTGCAGCTGTATTTTCACAGGGTTACTTAGAGGGTGATTTCACTGTGAATATCATACACTGAAATAATCTATTAAGAGATACAACAGTAGAAACATCTGAGAGCTAAAACAGCATATCATATCAATGATCAGTGACCTAGGAAGGTTAAAAATATACTGTAACTGTCTATTTCATCTAAAACCTGCTTACTAAAGGGTATGCCAGATCCATAAACTGCAGTAAAGAAGTCCATAAATATGAGTTTCCATGATGGATGGTGGCTACTTGGAATCCTTTGTTAGGACAGCAATCAGCATTTTTAACATCCGCAACTTTTGCTCGGCTAAAGTTTCTTGAAAACCAGGATGTGAATGTATTTCAAAATCTTGTAACTTGTCCACTTTTTTTGTTTTCCTTTGTTTTTCATGAACTTTTACTAACTCTATTCCTTTGAAATTTCCCATTGGATTTTATAAAAATATTCTGTAGAACATTTGTATTTAATTGCAAAATCATAGCTTTGGGGTCATGATTATGTTTGTTTGGTCACATTTTAAAGACAAAGGAATTTCTAGAATAACCCTAGAATTACTGTATTTAGTGTATTAATGTGTGGAACTTGTCCAAACTTCCAAGGTACGCTAAGAGATTCAAGTTTCAGTTGAAAAAGTACTGCTGATTGACAGAGGAAATCACTGTTAAGAATTGCTGTTAAGATCCTTATACATGTACCTAAAGGTGAATCAAGTGAAGAAAATTTCCAGAGAAAAATTGGAAAAACATGAGTGAAACTATAGGTTTCTTCTTTTTTTACAGTTCTTTATCTTGTCAGAATGAGAAAGGGAAAAATGATTCAAAGAAATCATGCTTCCTCTCAGCCATTCTCTCTTCAGTCTTAATTATTTGCACAGAGTAATGCTGGCAAATAATTTCTGCATTGAACTCCACTGGCACAAAGGGAGACCAAGGCAAAATAAAGGAGTAGAAAGCCGGTGTATAGACTTAGATTTATGTAGACTAGTTTCCACATATTATAAAATGTATATAATTCTTATTTATTTCTTTATACAGGTAAACAGTATGTTGTTAACATATCAGCAGGAGTTATAAATTTTAGCAGCATTAGCATTTTATTGATGAAATGAAGCCTCCTTCCAGATGTATAATAAATGTCATTTTAACTAATCTTCTACTTTTATTTATGCTGCTTACGCAAAGTACTGACTCTTTGGACCACAATTAGATTGCAAAAGCCATATGCTACTCAAAGTCAGTACTTGGTCTCTCTTTTCACTGAAAGATGGTAAGAGGTACTGCATGTCAAGTCACAGTAGCCAGGACTCACTTAGGCCAAGCAGGACTGGCAAATAAGGAAAACTTCATATAGAGAGAGGATCTTTATGTTGGTGTAGTTGTGATTTCCCCTCTGATTTTCAGTCTTAGACATGACTTTTCCCTTATTGTTAAGTTTTACAGGCAAGCAATAGTGATCCTGAAAATTTCCAAGGGGCTTGTCTGATCGTTCTTAAATCTCTAGTGAATCATTCTCTGCAGCTCAGGAAAATGAACAATTTAGAATTTTCAAGAGTGACGGTGAAAGGTTATGCCAAAGGAAAGTAATTCTAGAAGAATCACTATGACACCCTGGGCATAAAAAGGAGCAGTAAGTATGGATCCTTTCTCACCCCAGATACCATTATATTCTTATTATTAGAGTTTCTTATTCTGTTGCATTGAACCAAAGGGATTTCAGTTCTTTTAGAACAGGAATGAAACTTGATGCAGCAATGATTTTTCATTAAATTGAACTTACAGTAGCTTATGGTGACTGCCAACAAGGCATAAAGGGAGAATTAACCGAGGCCTTACTGTCATTGCATTTTTTGAGTCAAGTATTCACTAGAGCTCACAGAGGAGAAAACAAATAATATATTGGAATGATTTCATCCTAACCTGTCAAGCAGAAATAAATGCAGACATTGAATCTCAGGGAACCTTAGATAAAATATGGAGAGACGCAAGCTCTACCACAGCATAACTTTCAGAAAAACATATTGCCAGAGAACTAGTATATGTTAGAAAGCCAGGCCTGTTATAGTTCCTCTGTTAGTTAGTGAAAGATAAATATTTGTATCCACAACAATTTAGGAGAGTCATAAAAGACCTAAATGCTGGTAACTGCTTCTTATCCAACTGTTAGAGTTGCTGAAAGCTTTGCCACTTTGAAAGACCCAGATAAATCAAATTTTCTCATTTCATTTTATGACTCTTGGGCTGTCCTCCTCTTCATTTTTAATGAGCTTCTCTTCTTCTCATTTCATTACTCCTGAGTGATTGTCAGTGTGGACAGAAAAATCTAGAATGGAAACTTGAGTGAGCTATAGGCTAAAAATGTAAACCAGGAAGTATAAGCAGGCATCAGAACTTAGAGTAACAGAAATATAAATACTGGGAAAAAAACTTTTACTAATTTTCCAGTAATAGAAAGAGAGACAAGAGTCAAACAGGCTCATTGTGTGATGCACAATCACCAGACAGTAGAGCTACTACAGAGAAAAATAGAAAAGACAAAAACGTTATACTCATAAACAAAACAGATGCATTAAGTGTATTCATTCAACATGTTTTCAAATCACTTCTGTTGTGGTTTTGAGACTGGTAGAGTTTATTTAGCCAGGAGTAAGCTGTAAGAGAGGACACTTGAAGAAAAGTCAGAATGGTTAGAGTAGAGGATGAAAAGCGGTAGTGAAGTTAAAATTTCATTTAAATAACTTGAGGAGAAGAAGGGGGTACAGTTATGCAATCTCAACAGAGAAGGTTTAGAATAAGTTCATACAATGTAAAGTAATGCTTTATTGAGATAGCCAGTCTCTGACAAGGCATGAACAGAAATATCAAGCTAAAAACTTGTGGAGCCCTTCACATCTGAACTCCACCAGCGTTCTAGTAGCATTTGGAGAGGAATCTCAACCAATAGAAAGCAATACTAATGTGAATGGTCTTGCAGGGTTAACACAAACACCACTGAGCTGGCACAGGGAACATCATCTGTTGTATACCTCAAAAATATGCAGAAAACTTAACCTATGTTTTGTAGTTAGAGAGTTATCCAAGAAATTATAGACTAGATGTTGTCTTTAGTATTAAATTCAAGTTTATTCTGCAGGAAGGAGATTGACATTATATTCTTCTGTAAAATGACATAGCCATAAGCTATGGAGATGCAGGAAAGGGTATACTCTCCAGCCTTGTTGAAGAAGTAAACTAATTTGTACTAGAAGTTGAGTAAGAAAGAGAGTTCTTAATTCTGTAGACTATCTTAGGGCTATTAGGAAAAATTCTTCTCCAAAGAATTATTGGGCAGTGGAACAGGCTGCACAGGGAAGTGGTTGAGTCATCATTTGTGGAGGTGTTCATGTAGATGTGGCACCTGGGGACATGGTAGAGTGCTGGACTTGGCAGTGTTAGGTTAATGGTTGAATATGATGATCTAAGAGGTCTTTTCCAACCTAAATGATTCTATGATTTAATTGACCTGAATCAGTAGAGAGAACACTTCTTCTTCAGAAATCTCTTTCCAAAACCAGATTATTATATAGTGTCAGAAAATATATCTGCCCTTGCCACAGCATTATGTTAATTAATCTTTTTAGTCTAACCAACCTGAAAAAAAAAAAAAAGAAATTTCATGCTATAAAAAACTTGTTTATACCTGTTCTTCTCTGATAAGGGTTCATTCAGCAAGCTCTGGGTTTAGCAGTAAGAAAACAAACAAACAAACCTAAACCAAAATCAAAACCAAACACAGACAACAACAAAAACAACAACAACAAATCTACAACACCACTGCCCTGCCTAATTTTGCATGACAGTTGTAATTAAGAGTTAGTTAACCTGGACTACAAACTCATTTGATATCAGTATATGTGTATAGTTCTCTTGCCCTGTTACTGAATGGAGCTCCGGGGCAGTATTGTATAGAATCATAAACCATCTTTGTATAAGAGCTGAAAGAAGAAGCAGAAAGTCATGAAGAAATAAAAAACCAGAGAAAATATGGGCTCTGGTCATCGTACCTGACTGCAGCTTCCTTAAATCTAACTCACAACTCATGATTTGAAGAAAATATAAAAGGGAAAAAATAACACCTCAGCCAGTCTGGCAATAACATTGCAAGGAACTGGAAAATATGCAGCAGTTTGAAACATATTTAATGGCATTTGGTGAAGAAAAGCAAAAGGGAAGTCATCAATCTTTCCAGATGTTGCAGGAAAAGCAACATTTAACATTTACAGTCAGTATAGTTTTCAGGAGAAAATGTAAACTGCAATATAGTACAAAATACCTTGTACTTCAAAGCAAACTAACTTTTAATAGATCAGTTTTTCTGTCTGCACAGACTGGGCAAACCACAGATCAGATCTGAAATGCAAGCTTAGTCAAAAGTACACAGAGCCACAAGAAAAATACAGAGCGACTTCTGGAATTACAAAGATGTTTAAGAACGAGGAAGATAAACTGACCAATTGTTCTTAAGCTTACTATTTTAATTTCCAGTATTTTTATTTATATCATATTGTCGCTGAGCCGCCTGACCGCCCGGCTGGTCAGTGGGCGACAGTGTCCTCGAGTGCCCGGTCGACGGAGCTTATGCTGCGCAAGCGTGCACAGCAGCTAGGCAATGCCTTCAGCCCTTGCGGGGCAGCTCTGAGAAGAGCTGTTAAATCCGAAGCCCAGAGTGGGGCTGGCGGCAGCTGATCGCGAGGTAGCGACACGGAGACGATGAAGGAAGAAAGGAGGACTCGTTTGCAGTGCAAACCCTCAAGCTTTTTTCCCTGCCCAGGCGTGGACAGGAGAACTCAGTACGAGAACGGGAGCCGCAGAACGAGCCCCGAGAAGACCATTACAGGGGTTTATGAGGGGAGGGAAAAAGGGGAGGAGAATGGGAACAGACAAATGGGGTACCTGAAGGGAGGTGACAGCGACCAATAATCGTGACACAAAGGAGGGACATTTTTGAATCAACCAATGGGGGAAACAGAATCACAGAATCTTCTAGCTAAACATGAATATTAAATTAACTACATGAATATTAAAATAACTCATGAGGGGAAAGGGGAGGGGACGGTGCCTTGATGGATGGCAACCTATGGCGGGAAACTGCCCCAACCTGCCTGCCTCTCAGGACTCACTGTCCCAAGAGGTATCATCCGCCCAATCTACCTGGTCGTTGACCCACATTGAAAAGGCAGGTTGAGCCGCAGTCTCGCACGCCATGGGCGACCCAGCCAGTGGCGGAGCCACCGGCTGGGTGACCGCCACATCATATATTCAAATATTTCATTTCCTATTACACAAAAACCAGGAATTTTCTGTCCTTCACTAGGCAATGAGATATTTAGTGAAATTACTTAAACTGAATTATTTTAACTTTAAATGCTGAGAATTTTAAATGCAAATGTAAACATTAATACATTCTATTCAAATAGTATAGCTTTATGACAATACCTGATTTTCCAGAAAATTTGTAGCAACATAATATATGTCCTCAAATTAAAATTTCAAGGCATAGATGACAAATCTGTTGGTTTGGGCTTTGTTAGTTTTGGGGACTTTGTTGTTTCAAATAATTTCCATCTGGTTAGAAATTCCCATCTAGTTATTTCAGTGAAAGTGTTTAAAACATACAATATAGCCTGAATACATCAGTAACAGGAAGCCTTGTTTTGAAAGTTCTGTCAATAATATAATTAAAATGCCAGTCTTGGGTACTATTTAGTGAACAAACAAATTATGAGGGCTTTTCCCACTTTTCTAAAAATACGCAGACGTTTAATAGTCACTCCTCAAATAATCTATATTAGTGCGCTCAGGTAATATTCAAATAAGATTCAATATACATTTTAAAAGCTAAATAGGAGGAAAAAAGGTATATTTCATGAATGTTTGTATAAATTTTAAAGCATCTTCAGTTGTCTTTCCTTTATTCTTTCATTGCACAGCCAAATGTTCGCAAAATGTGCATATGAACTGTAAAATCTGAATATTCACTAGTGAATTCCAAAAGGTAGTATTATTATTTGTTATATATTAATACTTCACTTTTAAATAATAATGTTTATAATTAGATATCATATATATTTATACATGAATAATTGCACATTGTTGTGTAATATCATATCTTTTTTCTATTTATGATTGTAATTATATATTTTATAAAATATAAAATATTGTTATTATATTGACAATAATATCAGTGGACTCTTTCACACAAAACTCTGACTTTAAAATAGGAAACCCTTACAATAGTTGTGTTGTCCCTTTAAAAAAAAAAAGAAAAACATCACGTAATTTTCTAATTGAGAAACTTCTGTGGCAAGTATTTGTAAAAGAATTATTCTTAAAGCAAAGTACACACCAGTCAGTTTGGTAGAGCAAGCACTTCTGTTTCCCCTACAAAACTAATTCTTTGCCACTACTAGATCTCTCCTTAGAGATACACCCTCACAGGGTAGCTCCAAATCTGGCTATTTCTCCTCCTCCGACCTGGTCCAGGCTGGAGCAGAACTCCTTCATTTTTCCATCCTGGGGGAGGGGTGTGGTGGAAATCCTCACTCCTGGACCAAAGCTTAGATCCTGACACCACAATCTTTGGCCTTACCCCCAGCAGTGGATGCAGCTTGTCTGTGAGTCTAAGCTGTCTAAATAATCATTATACTAAATATTTTTCTCTGAAGACATTGGAAATGGACATAGTTGGAAAGGGAAAAAAAGAGATCAGGAATGTTTTAATTTTATTAAATACTTTACTTTTTATCAGTTATTTACACGCTGCTAGTTATCATGCAATAACGCTGTCCCGGGGCGGGTGTGGGACAGGTGGAACTTCTGCTTTCACCAGGAGGGTCTTGGAGGCTCTGAAAGACCCCTCTGGCCAGTACAGCTGGGTACTGAGCAGATAATTCTGTCCTCTACCCCAGCCAGTGTTCTGGCAGGTATTCACCTCCCCCCAGTTAGATGGCTTGAGCATTACCAGGGTTAACAGAGGGCTCAGCCGCATGGAGTTCCAGAGCACTTTATTCCTGAAGGGGTCCAGCGGTGAAAGAGGCCGAATGGCCTTGGGAGATCCTTGTTATAGGGCCTGGCCAAGGGGCAGGGGGCACAGGGGAGGAGAGGGAGGCGGGGGAGTACAGAGAGAGCAAATGATAGGGTCAGGGGACAGGTTACGATTAACATATCCAGGTAAGGTAAACCAGGGAGAAACCATTTCGCTTTCCAAGGTGTGGTCTCACACAGCTGAGTTATCCCACCAATGTTCTGGGGTGGGCTGAGCCACCCCAACAATGCAAGCCTTATCCATTTTGTCAATTATGTATAATCCTTCCACACATGAGATAAATGTATCAATATTAAGCATGATGAATGTTGCTGATACCAATCTCTTAGCACAAAGAATTAGATGTCTACCATGCAAGGAATAAAAAATTCACTCTTTCAATTTTTTTTTTTTTTTTTCAAAAATCTAATTTGAAGCATCATTTTCATTTCCCTGAACTGCTGCTACCATTTAATATAGAACAAATTTGGACATTTAAATGTTTTGGGGTTTGTTTGAGTTAGAAGATATTTTTAAAATCAAGTTGAATGACATCTCTGATCTACATCTGAAACATTCTACTATACACAGATGTAATGTAAATATTAGGTAGAGATATTAATATTCCAGAGGTCTTACTGTGAAGAATAATATAAATTAAAATAAATGTGCATTAATAACACTTTAATAAAAATTGACATTATTCTACCCATGACATTAATGCTTTGGCATAATGATTATAAGATCTTTTGCATAATATGATCAAATTATATTAAAAAGGAAATAGACAAGCAAATGCATTACAAAGAAGGGCCCGTATATATTAAATCGTCATCATTAAAACGGTAATAAAAAGCACTCATACATCAAATTGTGTAAAATATAAAAATTGATGCTCTTATTGGCTAAATGTGTTTGCCATGAATCTAAACAATATTATGATGGCTGCAAAAGATATGACATATTTCATAGCCTACCCTTGCTTTTTCAAATTATACAATTCATAGTTCCTGATGAAAAGTAAGTTGTTCTTTCTGGTATATTTCTGAATCACATTATTAATATCAGTATTTACTACTTTGTTTTTTAACCATATGACTATTAATGACTTAACAGGTGGATTCTGAGAGGAGGTAGCAAAGACAATGAAATATCACTGTATTTTCCAGATGCTTTTGTCAGAAAACACAAGACAAGATTTTTCAAAGTAAAAACTGACTTGTTCATGACTTATTCAAGAAAAAGCGTATCACACCAACACTGTTTAATTTAGGCCTGTTGTATACTGGTCATCTGAGCATCTTTGTAAACTCTGGCATGCTGGTCTTGCTGAGCCTTTTCTATGCTGTGTCATCACCATAAATATCTTCAACCTTTTTATTCTGTTACAGTCACACAGCTGTAACTTTAATTTTAAAGATCCCCTGAGTTTCTCATTACTACCTTCCCTTCTTTCTTTCAAGAAATATCAAACACTATTTGTACAGCCTTTACTGTGCCACAAACCACCAAAAATAGTGTTTTTTTCATATCAACAGACTATCTGTAGAAAGATGCATCCTAAAAAGAAAACTGAATAAGTCACAGGCTCTGTTTTCTTGAGAATCCCTGCCAGAAACCTATCAAAATGGAATGAAGATAAAGAAAAATTATTGAAATGATTAGCCATATCCCTGATAACTTTTCTCTTTTTATGTAGCATTAGTTATTCCCACACAATAATTCACTCAGTACTTCATGAATAGTTGATTGTTTGGATTATTTTATTCTACAGTAAAAAAGAAGTGTATTGATTGAGATGGCTCATGTAATTGCACTATAGTTTTCAGAGCAATGAAAACATCTACATGTTTTGGCCTTTGCTTTTTGAGAAATCAATTTCCCAGCATATATGAGTCATGATATAATTGGTCTCATTTGGCAATACAAGATGTTCTTCTGAAAATTTATGCTGGTTCTTCCTTATATGTTTTGCTGTCCACTTCTTCCACAGAGTAAACATCCTTGCTGATTCCAAAGTCCCAGTAGAGCAACTCTGTGAATTTCTTCAGAAATAGACAAGTCCAAATCTGCTTCTTCTCAACATTAAAAATCCAATAGATAATTTTAAGTAAAAATTCTGATTTTTAATCAAAATTTATCTTTGACAATTTTGAAACATTTAAGAAGAGCCTAGAGGGTTTTTTTAAAAAAAAATTATTAAATAAGTAAAATATGCCACTTAAAAAAATTATTAAAAAGTCATCCTTCTCTTAGTGGGGCTTTTAGTGGGGAAGTTGTCAAATCCAACAGTTCCAGAAGCTTTCATCAGTCTATCTTCTGAGGAAGAAACCAAGTCATAAACAATAGGTTTTCTGAGTGAGCTAAAACATAAAATTGTAGAAAAAAAGGTGAAGAGAACAAGCACATTTGGATGTGGTCATGAAGTAATTTACTAGTACTTCAAAGTGCTTCAGCCAGTGGTTACAACCTCTTTGTCACCTCGAGGGCAGACAAGACCTCACTGTAACATTTTAACTTTAATATTGGTAGCATCACTGTAAGATTTACTGATTGCCCACTTGATGTTGCCATCACCTCATTTTCTTTAGAGCTTCTTTTGAGAGTATAGTGACCTAATGCCATTCTATTGTACTGTGTGCAATTTATGTGACACCAAAATGCCTCCAGGTCCAATGTGTACTATTGAGAGTAAAATAAATTATTCCTGTAAGTTTTCTTTTGACTGTCTAATAGCACAGGATAAGTTCAAAGGGAGAAAAAAATGCCCAGAACACAAAAGTAGAATCAATTGTGTCAATTTCATTTGCAGTTCAGTTTGGAAGAATGTATGTTTGGGTGGGAACATCCATACTTTGACTAGTGAAAAATGGATTTGTCAAGAAAAATAAAGACAACAAAACTAAACACAGATCAAAGAAAATATTAATTAAAATACCAGAGTATATTTACTTGAATGTTTTCAGATTTTTTTCCATATCAAAGTGTTTCAACTACAATTTCAATTAAATGCATTGTTTTTTATATAAATTAAAAAATAAAACCTGCAGAGAAATGCTTTTTTACTTTTTGTTAATGATTAAATAATGAAAATAATTTCACTAAATGATTGGAGTTGAAAGAGACCTCTGGAGATATCCAGTCAAGTTCCAAATTTCATTTTCATTAAATTTGGAACAGAAGTTAAAAAAAGCTTTTACCAATACTTAACAGAAATAAATGAAAGCAAAATAGTACTTCATGGTAATGCCCAGATCTTAAAGAAGGTCAATAATAAAAACCTTTAAAAATTTGACAAAATTGTCTTGAATATGAACTGGAGGTGCAGCTTTCACTGGGATTGTAACTGAAAGAAATAGAGACACACCATTATCAAACTCTAGGTTTTTAGCTGGGGGAGGGGGCCTGTTTGTGGGATTTTGTGGGGTTTTCTGTTTATTATTTTGGCTTGGTTTAAGGTGGCATTTTTTGTGGTTGTTGGTTTTTGTTTGTTTGGAGTTTATTTTGTTTATTTTAATTTACTATGAAAAGATACACAATTATATTCCTGAAATATTTGATTTCTTTGGGATTAATTAGATGTGCATGTTGTAGGTAGTCAAAAAGACAAAATGGATTAAAAAGAATGGGTGTGTTGAGATTGGATAAGGACATGTAAGGCCAACGCAATCTGCAGCAATCCTGCGTAACCACAGAACAAACATTCATTTGATTCTTAACCAATGTGGTTTTCTCATTGTCCTCAAATCACAGAGGCAAGTGAGCCTATGTTTGCATTTCAGCTATAGTGACTGGAGTAGGGGGATAAATTCACTCCTGTTTCATTTGTTTTAGACAGTCAGAATATACTGCTTGATCAAGTAATTTTTTTGTTTGTCACAACTTTTGCATCAGTTTTGTGTGAGTGATTCCTGTGGGTACGACTGAGACACTAGCAAGCAATCAACCAAATAACTTTAAGTTAATTACAGTTAAGAAAAAACACTACATGTGTGCTTGATTTTTTTTTTTCATCTAAGATTGACTTACAAAGCTAAAAAAATACTCTAGTCAAGAAAAAAATAATTTAAAAACCCTCAGCTTTTTTTCTGTATCTTATTGAAAACATAGTCTTCTTGTGAAGCTGAAGTATATATATCATGTTCTCAGGTTGCAGATGATTCTTTTTCCTAGGTATTCTTAATGGATTTAAACCAGACATTGATATGTCCAAAAGTTAAAAAATCCCACCTTTTTTTTGGCTTGCTCCTATGGTATGCTCTATGGACCTGATTTTCTTTCAGGGCAGATGGAATTTGGTGGTTTCGATATATACTAAGCTTAAGCAAACCTTAAAGTGTTTTGTTTGTTTGTTTGCTTTGCTATGCAATTGCAATTTCCTCTTTTTTTCCCCCCCAAAATACGCCATAGGGCCAGCCTTATGAAATTATACCCAAATTACCTGTGTCTGAGATAACTTTCTCTTTGAGGTGTCACAGTATATTTAAAATCTGCCTTAAATGATTTAAACTGATACGGAAAAAAACTTTAAAATTCGTTAAGTACTTTTTAAGACTTTTAAAAATTTTATGAACATTGTGTCCTTCTAAATATGACTTAGTGTATAGACCTTATTATCTGCCTATAATTATTCTACGAACCCAAGACTATTAAAATATTTCTTCACTGTCCTGTTGGTTTCATGAAAAATCTAATGTAGTTTTAAGATAAAGTAAATTCAGAAATTAATATTTTTGTGGACATTGTCATCAAAAAAAGACATCTAGTAGCAATGCATGGACTTAATGATCAGTCTAACCTCCAGACTGCAACACCAATCATTTTCGTAAGTTGCTATAGTCAAATTCAGTAGGTAAATTTGGAAATTGTTCAGTAATCACTGGAGTGAATTGAATCATAGAATCACAGAATTGTTTAGATTGGAAAAGACCTTTAAGATCACTGAGTCTTAACATTAACCTACCACTGTCACAACTACCACTAAAGCACGTCCCTAGTTTCCTGAAGTGCCTAGGCTTGTAAAGTTCACACCAGGACATGACCTAAGGGGAATGCAAATTTCCAATTGCAGATTTGGAGAAATGTTGTTTCTTTTAACAATTCAGTAAAAGCTGAAGTCTGAAAATAGCTCTGAGTAAACATTGCTGTCATTTGCTCCCAGCTGATTTAATTGTGACTGCACTGGGTGTTTAACTGCTGAGTATATTATAAAATTTCAGAAAGGATCTGTTAAAACCCAAAAAACTTACAAATTATTGGACAATTTTTTTCCCTGAACTTTAGACTCATGGATATAAAAACCTTACATGTATTACTTGGTAATATAATCTGCAGACAATCATTAAAATAAAATAAGAAATACAATATTCTTTATGCACTTTGGAAAGAATTCTTACATATAGGTAGCTGCAAGGATGAAGAGGGTATAATTTTACCATTAGCTTTCTGTTTTGAGCCCTGATTGCAGAACTGGCACTGCACTCAGGATAGTGGTGTCGTCCAGACCAGAGTTGCTCCCCAGATATCAAAACACAGAGAGGACTCTAGATGCTGCTTCATCACTGTGTGGAACATGTGCTGTGTGCTCTCTTCCAAACATCCTTCATGGTTGGTCTCTCCCCACTGTGCTTCCAAGGTCATGGCCCAGCAGAATTGCTGAGTGAGAGGTTCACAGAGGCTGAGGTCCAACATTCCACCAACATCAGGAGAGTTGATGGCTGAGACTGGAACACAGCCCTTAGCAACAACAGTTGTAGGCAAGACACACAAGTTTGTTTCAGTCTGAAGGCACTTGACTCATGATTGCAATCTTCCCCAGTCCTTTCCTGTTGTTTGCACTAGGAAGTTAAGTTTTGGACATACTCTGAAATGCACAGTATTACTCTGGGGCAAATTAAATATGAGCCCACATATTCTTCAGCTAATTACTAGGATAACATTCCATATTTAAAAATATAAGAGCCCTGGGTTTTCTTAGTTTTCACAAATATTGATATTTTTTACCATTAACCTTAGGGAAGTTCTAGCCTCAAGTTTTAAAATGTGTTCTCCTGAATTCTTCCCTCTAAAATCAAGATTAACAGCTATTCTGGCACAATTCTTTTTGTTGTTGTTTTCTTGGCAGAAGAAAAGGGAAACAGCACAAAGGTATAAGGATTAGTAGATTAATGTATTTTAATGACTGTGTACTCAGATGGAAAATGCTTATTTTGGAACTAACTCATTCTTGGTGGATCACTCAAAGTTCATGCAGCAATTAACATTAATTATTTCAAACAAGTGCTGAAAACTTTTTAATAGCAAAGTTAATTATTGGATGGGAAAGCAATACACTGATGTAATAAATACAAGAAAACTCAAATCTAAGGGGAACGGTGCCAGCAACTAGAAGAAGAAATTGTGATCCATTGTTATAATAAGTTCTAATGTAACATCACTTTCAGACATCTTTGCTCAACTCTAGTGTCTCAAAAACCAAATTTGATATAATATGCCTATGGAGAAAATACCTAACTTGCCATGTATGTCCCGTTCTTCTCTGACTTCTGAGAGTAATATCTGACACAAAAGATATCAGAAAGATTTTTACAGATTCCCCCTTGTTATTCACATTAAGTGACATGAATCAGATTTCAAGTAGTAGTCTGTGCTTCAAAATGAAAATTAACTGATTCATAATAATTGTTTTCCTAAAACTTCTACTTCTTCTTTTGAAGCACTATATTGCTGAGACAAAATTTGGTTCTTTCACAAGAGGATCCAAAATAAAATATTTGATTATAAATAAATTACTGGTAACCTTTCAACATCAGTTATTGAAATTATTATATTTTGTTGATGCCTTTCTTTTCTCTACTTTGTCTATCTGGAATTACCAAATTAAAAAAAAAATTCTAAATATAGAGAGGAAAATATGAAGCAGAAATTTCTCACAACAGCTTCTAACCTACATAACTATATTTTCCTTACATTGTATAACTTAACCTAGTAGGAGTAATTAGTTCTGTGTGATTTCCTCAATTGTTTGTCTTGTAGTTGTTTCAGCTATTTTCCAATAGTCACAGTGATTTTGAAATTTGCCCATATTTTGGTGTTTGTTGTTATGCAAACAATTGAATATTAACCATTAAAATAGTTGATTCATTTCCAAGAAGGCTCAGAAAAGTTATATTTGGTTTTAAAATGTTATATTTGATGTTAACGTGCTCAAGGAATAGGTGTAATTACTTTTTAATAGTATCTTATTTTTAGCAAATGAGTGCAAGGTAGCCACTTCGTTTTGCTTTTGTTTTCAATTCACTCTTATAAAAGAATTAACTAGTACAACACCAATTTTCAAAGAAATTCTACATGATCAGAAACTCTATGGCCTATGCTTTTTCTGCATGCACAAAAATTAATACCAAAAAAACTGAAACAAAGCTCACATAATTCAGTTCTGCCTTGGATTCAAAGACATTAAACTGTGAAGTTACTAATACAAAGATTTAGTAATAGTGTGGATTTCATTCTTTTTAGCTGTAGCTTTTTACATGCAGCAGAGTTTTCTCCTGTTCCTTTAATTCTTATAAAAGTTAATGAAGATAATATTTGGCTTGAATTATAGGGAGACACAGATTTGCATATTTATTCTGATGTTAAGAGGAGAAAGGTTAAACTGGAAGTTGTGACATCACATTCTAACACTATCTGATGTAAAGTGTCCTGTAAAAAGACATTAAAAAGAAAGGGAGTAGAGGAAGTAGATACACAATTGGCAATGAAAAACAAATAAATTATCTATCTGCCTATGTCCAAGCAAACAGAATTTACAAGCTGTACCAGAGGGACTGTTGTGAGCAGTGCAGCAGAAACCATGTCATAGCACCTGTTGTTTGACAGCAAAAACGAACAGACTGGGTGCTGACGTAGGGAGAGCTTGTAGTATAGGAGCCTTCCTGCTGAGCACGGAGAGGAAGGAGGCTTTCCAAAAAAAGTTTGGTATTCTTTCTTTTTTTTTATACTAGAAGGCTGACATAGAATTTTAGATGTGATTAGGATGAAATGGGCCAGAAGAAGCCCAGACTGACATATTATTGTATGGGACTAGTTTTGATGTTGTCATATTAACTTCCGCCTGGGTTGGATTTCACAGAACACGCTTCTTTCCACGTTCCATTTAGGAAATGCAAGTATCTTGTCAGGACAGCTCCTGAGAGGTATTACTACAGAAACTGGATTTGGCTAGCTTAACCCTCACCAGGTTTCAAATACTTTACTTAGTATATGTCTAATAAAATACTTGTTCTTAATTATCTACTTAGTTCATAGACAGTGGGTTGTTCAAGGGATGAATACAGCTTTAATTTCATTGCTCTTTTACATGACATTTATTAATATGATGTTGATTTCATTTTCCGCTTTTAAATAAAAGTGTAATTTGCATTTTTCTATAATACCTTTCTATTACCTTGTCAATGTAACATAATCTCCAAATGCCTACATCAGAAACCTTTAGATTGACATATTATTGGATTTCCATATGGTTTTTTTACTGACATCCTTTTAACGTTGCCTTGACATGGTAATATCACATAGCATAGTTGCATTGAAATAATTTTCCATCAGTTTGACATGACATATTCTCCATGGACTTGTACTGACACTTAAAACAAATGGAGAATTACTGCTGCTATTTTGCAGAGAAAAAAAATGCTGCGCTCACAAAACAATTTTGTTTTCACAACACAATGGTCCATTTTAATAACTGCTTTCAATTTCAGATGTCTTATTTTTTTCTTTTTTTCCCTTCTTTTTCCCTTGCTTCTATAAAAAGGTATAAAACAAAAGCAGAATTTCATCTCCGCTTATCTGAAAAGGCTTCATATATTGAAATATATTTAATTTTAAATAAAAGCAAAATACATAAAAAATACACAGTTACAACTGAGACATAAAACTACTAGAAAAGACTGTATGAAGAACTATATCAAATCCTTGCAGGTTTTTCCATAATCACATTCCTGTTACTTTCAAGTTCCAAGCTAAAACCAAGATCGTGAAACACAGACTAAAGGGAAGATAATTGGACTGAGATTATTTTTATATCTTAATGTTTGTCATTAAGATTCTTTTCATTAGTGACTCTGAGATAAGATTTGGCCATTAACAAAATTTGTCAATGGCTCAGAGTTTGAAAGTACTGTCTAAACAAATAAGGGTCAGACTATCAGCAAGAACTAGGTGACATTAAAAAAATGGGAATAAGATGACATTTAATAGCGCAAAATAAAAGCTATGTCTCTGTAAAGGTCAACAGGGATGTGTTATAAACCTCAACTGAACATAAAATCTGCTTATGTGATGTAATCATGGAAAAACCCCCAAGGCTGTATCAGGGCAACTATTTCAAATAGAAAAAAAATATGAATATCATTATACAGGATACTGGAATACAGGACTATATTTTTGTTGCTAATATCCAGAGAGATTAATTCTAACTGGAGGGCCATCAGAAAAGCATTACGAACAATATTCCCAGGAGGGAGATGAAGTGTCTGTTGTACAAAGAGAGCAAAACAATTGGGCCTTTCTAAGTGCTAGCAGAGAATATGGTTTTCTCATCAAGATTCAGAGAGAATGAAATTATGTCTTTTCAGGGACATTTCATTTAGAGGACAACGATAATACAAGAACAAAGAGGTGTTTGCTGGTTATAAACATAGTTAGGCTGCTCCTTATCAAGAAACTCTCTACCTAACTAAACTTCTGTTGTTCCAAAAGTAAAGAGAGAACTATCTTTCTGTGGAGAAGTTTTAAGACCAGATGTCAATGTGGCTAAGTGGGTTTATATACCAAAACATTTACATCACAGATGTGCAGTTTTATTAATTTTGTGATTTTCCAATCTGTGAGACAGTGCAGCAAGGAGGAAGGTTGTGTGGGTCAGTGCAGTGGTGTCAATGCTGCAGTGTATGATCCAGGGCTGTGAAGATCTGTGTTTCCTGGAGGTTAGAGATAAAATCCTGGATCCTGAGGAATGTCATTGAGTTCCTCAACAATGTCTTTTTTGTGGCTGCCACCACTATTCTTAAGTGCCTTTAGGTATACAGTTGAGTAGAGAATAGCTTGCCATGAATTCTTACCTTCTCAAATTGCTCTCTTTTATTATGTTTTGCTGCAGACATTGTCAGTGCTCCCAATCTTCCTGTTCAGGTGAGTTCTGGACATGTTGATGTCCAGCAGACTGAGTGTGTTCTTTGTCTATATATTTCCTTAAGCACACCAAAACTACTCTGTTGTTTGCAACAGGTTTGTACCATATTTCATCTACTTCTGTTACAGCAAAAAGTCAAAGTTCATCAGCTCATGCCAAAAGTTATGCTAGCTTCAAGTAACTCATGCTTAACTGCTACAGCAGTGGAGCCAGGCAACACAGCTGGTTTTAGTCTTGAGATTAAAATTATTATTATATGATTTCTCTCAGAGATCTTCTGCTCACCACAGATGACTGGACAATGGTCTTTTAACAGTATTAAGAACCTCTTCTCCCAAGTTCTTAATGTGGACCTGCTTTCCACACATCTTTACCAGTTTTAGTGTGAGTGTCCATGGACTGTCACATAAGCCACAAAGCTCTGTGTTTTCTAGAGCTGGTCAGGTGCCATCAAAAGAGAATAAAAATGAGAAATTGTAAAAAAGCAATTGAGAATAGTGACGAGTATTTAATGGATAATGGATGACAGCAGTAGTTCTCTTAGTTTATAAACACTGCCAGTTTGGTTGAGGTCAATGCTTTTGTCATTGCCTGTTGCTTATGCACTTATGAGTAAAAAATTCAGATGGATCTCCCTTTGAACACCAGCTGACGTATGTGCTTTAATGCAAACATATATGAAGTGCAATACTAGGTGACTGAGTCATGGTCCACAATTTATGCCAGTCTGCTTCTGTTCATCAGGAATATGAGGCTGTATTTTAAGAGACAGTCCAGGAGCACATTGTCAATAATATAAATTTAAATTTAAATAGACAGGTTAAGGTGAGGTTAAGGTTAGCTGATGAAACCTAGACTGTTGCTGTCTTTTTGACAAGTAATATACACATTGGAGTGCATCTACAGCTTACAAAGACAATTTTAAGCAGTCAAGCCAAGAAGGAGAAAGGGGCATATTTAAATGCAAACCTGAACAATTCAGAGCTTTAAAACATCAGCCAAGTCTCCTTAAGCTGTTGCCTTTTCCCCAACCTGGAAATGAAACTTAAGATAATTTTAGTATAGGAGATAATATAAAAGTGGCTCTTTGTTTGGAGGCCTCCAGGGCCAGGCATGGAGAAACGTCCACAAAAGCCCAGCCCCACAGGGGTGAATACAGTTTTATAGGTTTGGTAAATTAGTATAATTGACAAAAAAATACCAATTAGGAGCACAAGTGGTAATGCAATTCCACCGCTCAGGACAAGCCCCTTCTAAGTCTTCCCCCCCCTTGGATGGAACTGTACTTTGTTGATGAAAATGTGTCTGAAGAGCTGGTTTTCAGCCTTGGTTTCTAAGGAGAACCAAGATAGGATAGGGGCTTTGGAACATATTTTATCTTCCTGCCTAGAAAAATGCTGAAGTTAAGTTACAATAAGAAGCTACAAAGCTACAAACCGCCCGGCTGGTCGGCGGGTGACAATGACTCCGAGTGCCCGGTTAAGAGGCCTCCGCTGCGTGGGGGCGCGGAGCGGCGAGGCGTTTACATCGAGCCCTTGCGAGGCAGCTCTGAGAAGAGCTCTTATTCCCAAAGCCCAGGCTGGGGCTGGCAGCAGTCGATGAAGTTGTAGCGATCACGGCGGCAGCAAAGGAGGAGAGGAGGACTCGTTTGTGGCAAAACCTTGAGTTTATTCACTGCCCTGGGGGGCAGGTGAACTTGCTGCGAAGGTGGGGGCCACAGAACGAGCCCCGAGGGACGGTTGCAAGGGGTTTTTAAGGGGAAGAAAAAAGGGGAGGAGAATAGGGATAAACCTATGGGAGACGTGATGGGTGATGACAGGTAACCAATAACCGGGGAACAAAGGAGGGACAAATTTAAACTGACCAACAGGGATAACAGAACTACAGAAGCTTCTAGCTTAACATGAATATTAAATCAACTTTATGAATATTAAAATAACTCTGAGGGAGTGGGGGAGGAGACGGAGCCTTGATGGACATAGGCTAATGGCGGGAAACTGCCTCAGCCTGCCTTCCCCTCAGGGCTCACTGTCCTGAGAGGCGTAATCTGCCCATTCTACTTGATCGTTTATCCACATCGAGAATGCAGGCTGAGTGGCGGTTTCACTCGCCAAAGGCAACCCAGCCGGTGGCTCCACCACCGGCTGGGTGACCTCCACAATATTTTATCTTCCTGCCTAGAAAAATGCTGAAGTTAAGTTACAATAAGAAGCTACAAAGCTACAAATACATGTGTAAAGAATACAGGGACTATAAAAAAGACAAGAGGTAAAAACCAATAGGCATCAAAACCATGCTGTTGTAACTGATTGAAGCAGCCTCAGAACTTTGAAATGAAGTGAGTTGACACTTCAGGATAACATTAATTTAACACATATTGGCCCAGGTGAACTAATACTGAACATAACAGAATGGCAGCATATTATATATAACTGCCAGAAAGCTGCCAGAAAGCAGTTTTTACAAAAAAATAAGTCTAAATTATTTCTTTAATTTTGGCATGCATTACAATCACTCTTCTGCAAAGTTTTAGTTACAGTATCAGCAACTTATCATTCCAAGGACCATGGCATTACAAAAAAGGTGGTTCTGCAGAGGTTATAGAACATGAAAGGCATGCTGGTTAGATCTGGATATTGTTTTGTTAGCTTAAGCTAATTTTTGAAGTGTTTTGATAAATGAAGGTGTCATTATTATAAGGATATATTTACTATAATTAAATTTATTATGAGCCATATAATTACAGTTTCCTTATTTATGCTTCGCAACAAAAATGATAGTAGAAACTCCAAGCAGGAAGGTTTTTCAGGATTATTGACTTTGTCTATCCTTGAGATCTGAGGATTTTGGAAAAGAATGTCTGGCAATGGCAAAAAATGTTATAAGAATGTGGAGTAAATTGTCAAAAGGAAATTAAATATATTAAAATTTTGGTCTTGAAATAAGCACATTTTCTTTTTCATGAAGGATAACTATTGAAATGGAGGAACATGTTGAATGCTGTGCGAAAAGATATATTGAGAGCAAGGTAAAGAACTTTTTGTCAAAATACTTCTCAATTTTTTTGATGTAAGGTTAGATTTCCAACAATTTTGCCAAGTCTGTATTGTTTATTAGGTAGAGGATTAAAGCACAAAAAAGTCCAGAGCAACCAACAGCAAAAAGCAGCTCTGACTCCTCTGACTACATGCTCTGGTAGGCCTTTACATCTTGGTGTTCCAGTTACCCACTTTCAATAAAAATTCACATCAAAATTAAACCTCATTCTTCTTGTTCTTATTTACCTTGTTACTTTGTGCTTAGAATGAGGGGTTGAGAGGTCTTAATTCTCCCTTTGACCTTTACATCTCTGAATAGGATATGTTAGCTTCAGCTTGACCACAAAGAAATTCTTTGTGATGGAGGATGGAAAGACTTACAAGTTTCAATACGAGCATAGCCCAAATCAGTGCATGTTTTGTACTTCAGTATAAATACATATACTTTTAGATTCCACTCTAATTCTATGGAAGAATACTTTTTAAATCATTTTGCAGAGACAAAGAGCAGGTCTGAAACAGCAAATCATATTTTATAAAGCCCTGTTGTGCATACAGGGGTGTTTGGATCCCCCTGATTCACATTATTGTAGCAATGTTGCAGTTTCTTGTCAATGCAGCTTCAAGTCAAACCTTTTAGAGTTGAGGGAGGGTCTACAAACCAATACCTTTTAAATATGGTCCTATGTGTGTGCACACCTACATATGTACACCAAGGACTGAAAACAGTATAGAACTGTGAAAAATGTTGATCCCACTTCTCTGATTAAATATTTATGAAAGGGATACTATGCAACTATTTATTATCTGGCACACTGTTTCTCTGCATGTGCCTTAATGCTCTGTAGGTCTTCTGCTAGTGGAAGCAAGCATAGGTACATATTCAAATATTTGCTCTTAAATCTATTATGTATGGAGACTTTCGTGTTTTACAGGTGGCTTATTTTTTACAAATTGTCTAAAATATAGAGTGGATTACTGAATGGGCTAGCAGTCAGCAGAGATCAGATGATCTCAGATGTAAAAAAGTAGTAACAAAAATAACCAGACACACACATGATTGTACAGTTAATCCTTACCATCTATTGAAATCAGATTATATATAAATACAATATCTAGATTTTATTAGGGTGTTTTCCATGTATTGTAATTTCATTATCAACATGCTAGTCAATAATACATTTTGAAGTGAAAAGGGAAAAAAATTTACCATATTTTAACTATATTTCTTTTATGATCATGTTTTCGTGACCATGGAGTTTAAAGGATGGAGACAGAGAGAAAGGGAAACAACAAACTGCTAAAGTCAACGAGAAGACAGAAATCACATGAAGTTCCACTTCTAGTTCACACCATTCTGCCAACAAGCGTCATTTGTTGCAGGTGTAGCACATAGAAGATGAGTTACAATAACCACCACAGAAAATAAGGCAATTAGCCAATTATCCAGAAACTAGATTTCTCTTCTTAACTCTCTCTTTTAAACCTAATGTTGACCTTAGTTGTCTGACATTAATGGAATAAGTCTAGTGTCAGAGAGCTGGCCAAACTCATTCTTTAGTATCCTTCTTAGAATACATCCATGCTGTAATTCTATTATGCAAATGGATAATTATGAATTACTACTATAAATGTAGTATAATGGCATCAGAATTATATAATTAATAATTAAGAGATTGTTATATATTTAATAAAGGTCACATTTTCAACTCTTAATTGAATGTGAAATGTTGATTTGCAGATTAAAGGGTGTAGAGTCCCTTGTCAAAGCCCAGTAGCTGTCATATTTTCATTCCTTTCAAATATCAAATCCTCTTATGTATCCCTTTCTCTAATGACCAGAAAGAGATCCTGTCTACTTTGGTTATTTCTATTAACCATATTTTTTCTGGATTTAGTAGTTGAAATTAGAAGTATATTTCTTTGACAGTTTTTCTTTGGAGCTTTCTACATAATTGATCTACAGTGTTGTACTTTCTTCATGGGCACATAAAGACAACCTCCTATAAATTAGGATCTTTGTAATAGCAGTGGGTACCAAACTATAAGATCATGAACCTACTAAAATATAGTTTTCCCAATACATACCATCTTTTACATTGTGCAATTTCTGGTAAAGGATTCCTTACTTTGGTGTCTTTTACAAAACACAAAGGTTTTTTTAAACAAATGTATCTACAAAGTGTATATAACTGAACTGTTTTGCTGGCTACTTTTATCATGTCCCCTTCTACTCACATGAAGTCACAAATGAAAGTAGTTTAAGTAAAATTAATGTAAACCAAGAGAATATATTATCTTCATTATATCATTTATGCAAGAATTAACAACTTTTCACACCAGCTGCAATTGTCAATATGATTTCTATAGTACAGACTTACTTCATTTACCAAAGCATTGACACCTGGTGCTACTTGAAACACACTTGTACCATAAACTCTGCATAGGACCAGCAAACACAATCGAGAATTTACAAATGACCTTTGTCTACTCAGTACAGCTCAGCAGCTAGAGGTCAGACATGATGCTCTGGAACATGACAAATGGCATTAGGTGCTTTTATTTATGCAAATTAATTGACACTGTTCTTCTATCCCTGCACAGACCAAGCTTCTGAAGCCAAGACCCACTACTTAAACTTGAAAGTTGCCATATAAGAATGCATAGTACGCTACAATTTTTTTTCCAAGCTACACTGTTGATTTTATTATTTTTATGTCCCCGTGCAAATATAGCATGTGTCTATGACTCTTCAATTCTAACTTTAATACGTAATTCAGTTATATCTTTTGAAAATACTGGGTTTAGAGTATTATGTGAAATCTGTGTCATTCCATGTTGTATCCTGTCTTCCTTTTATTACGAAGTTCAGAAATTAAATCATGCTGCTGCTGCAGGATCTGCATATATGGAATAAAACTTCACTAGCAACGTCAAATACTCTGGAAATGTATGGAGGAATTACCACTGTAAAACAATCCAATTTTATTTTAGTCATAGGTTTAAGACTCTCACTGTCATTTTCAGACCATTCGTCTCCTGCACTCATTTTGTCACAAAAGAAAGCAACATGGATATGCATCTACAGTCATTATTGAATTGAAATATTCCAAGCTATGAAAATGTCTGCTGATAAAAGCAGAAGCTATTGAACAGACAGGTCAATGTAATGTGTTTATAGCTTTCACTACGCTTTTTAAACTTTGGTAGGAAATCAAAATAAAACCGACAGTCATTATCTAGGTAACACCAACCTACCCATTAGGAGGACAGCAAAATATTTTATCACCTTTAGGACTAGTAAGAAAATTTATGGTAGGTCATCAGTCTGACACATGACGATTGACGTATGGTAAACTGCTAAACTACCAAAATTCAGCAAGTACCTGGAACTTTAATGCAACCAGATTTTATGGACTGTTAAGAAGACAGATATAAACATACACGATTTTGATCACCTTATTAAGGCTGAAAGCCGGAAAAATCTAATTGAGAATATATTTTGTCTACAGGCTCAAACCACTTAGATGAAACATGAAGTATAGCATAATAACACTCAATGCCAATTAAAGCTCCAAGTCACCAAAACCACTTTAAACAGTATTAGGAGCAGTGAAAGCAGAATAATATTTTTACTGCAATTTCTTTATGGAATATTTATGGCAAGATGATCCTACACAAAATAAAAAATGCAAGTGACAAGGAAAAATCTTTTCTTGCATTATAATATGCTAAGAAACCAATAACTGACTGGTTTTTTAAAACAAGAGCATTTAATCCAGATTTATATTTCTGTTGACAGTATGCAAATACACTAAATCATGTTTCTTTATGTAAAACATGAATAGATTTTCTTAAAATTTTGAGTGTTGCTTTTACAAAGTAAATAAAACTATGGCAAAGCATGGAAAGAAGTTAAAGAGGTGATGACAGGAAAGAATATTTGATCTTGTTTAATCTAATAATGTAGCATAACTTCAGCCCACTTGCAAATATTCTGATTTTTTTAATAGAATACAAATAAGAATCCTTGGAGAAGATTGGTAGGCATGGGGGGACAAAAATTTTCTATGAACTTCTACCAAGATGAAAGTGCTGCTTGAAAATATGAACAGACCAAAAGAATTAAGGAAAAAAAATATTCCTCCAAATATTAATGCTCTCTTTTCTTTGCAGAAAGCATTTAAAAATAATTAGGTGGCTTGCCTGCAGCACAATCTGTAGGATGGCTTACTGCAACCCAAAGCAGAAAGCTATCTTTCAAAATAGACCACCAATGCACTTCATTTTCCAAATAATTACCAGGAACTGCCAAGAAGTGTAGCTTATCATTGAAACAGCAAATGCTTCCCAAAGAAAACATTTCAGTACAAAATAGAATATGCATGTGAAGTGGAAAGGAAGGAGGACGACTGTTGTATCAGTTGGGGCTTTGCCTGAATATCTCAGACAGAAAATCTTTAACTGGTGTATTTATGTGAGTGGGTCAAGTATTCTCCTAGCAAAGAAATTATTCTGCCATCTAGTAGACCAGGGTCCTGTGAGATTCATGTGTGTGCCTTATTTATATTACTTGAAGTTATACAATTTTCTTCTCTAAAAAATCTATTGGGCTAAGAGCAGAGCAACAGAAAAGCTGAGCTTCCCCACAGGATTTCTCTGAGGAATATTTGTGGAAGTATTGAGAGGCCTGAATGGCTGACGTGGGGCTCCCAAACATTAGTTCACAGGTGTTGGCAGAAGAAAAAGAGGAATACCTTGACAAATTAAAGTGCATATAGAGAATAAGAAGGCTTTGAGAAATTACAAAACAAGGTAAGTCTGAATGTCACAGGAACAGGAAAAATATAAAAGAATTGGGTATTATGAATAGCATAAAAGTTCTTATACATTAAATAAATTTTTCCATGCTATGTACAAAATCATATTAATTCTTTTACAACTAAACTGACTCTGTCACCTTCATTTTCTGAATCATCTCCCAATGATTTCCAGTTATTTTATTTTCTGTTAGCATAACTACATGGATCCCTATGACTAAAGCTAAATAAAATGTACATTTTTGGCATTGAAAACATTTGTTAGATTACTATTCATTTTCTTACTTTATTTCTTCAAGTTATTTTCTTTATTGCTATTCATTTTACTGCTTTGTCTCTTCAAGTTATTTTCTTTGGGTTGTTATTTTAATTAATAGTGTTCTTTAAACATTTCAAAAAATCAATAACAGCAATACATTTGTTTTGGTCATAGCTTTTGAGGAGGGGAAATTATTCAAAGTAATGCAACCTGTTATTCGCTTCTCTTTTTTATCTCTTCTAGGTGTAAGAAAGACCACATCTAAGAGGTGTACTTCTGTAGTGTAATTTGTCCTGAAGAAGAATTCAGTGAAAATCTCAGTCAGGTGTTCCATTAAAAAGGGGCATTACTTTTTTTTTCTTTAAAGGGAGGGCTTTAAAAAGCTTTGTACATCAGTGTAGTGGTTTGAGTTCATTCACCTGAGTTTTTTGGCTAAACGCCAGTACACTTACCAGATTTTATTTAATTTTGCTGTGAGATAAGGATTAGGAGTAGGTAAAGCAGGCTCAAACTTTAAAGAGTATAAGGAAAGTTTATTAACAGACCTAAAAGGAAGGAAAAAACTTAAGAACCAGAACAAAACCGTCAGAACACTTTTGCTCTTTCCACCTCTCCATTTTTCAATGACAATACAAAAAACAACCCTTTGACTTTCAGTCAGTTTACTACTTCTAAATTAGTCTTTCTTCAGTCATTTAGGGAGAGGAGTTTTCTCCTGCTTTACCATGTTGACTTCTCCACAGGAAATACAGTTCTTATGGTTTTCAGCCTCACAACTAGCAGCCGCCCAGGAGAAAA
>VZTJ01005971.1:299542-353140 GCA_013397795.1 Orthonyx spaldingii
AAGGAGGAGAGGAGAGGAGAGGAGAGGAGAGGAGAGAGGAGGCTGTGAGACACTGGAACAGTTTGCCAAAAGAAGTTGTGGGTGCCCTTATAAATATCTAACATCCATATATATAAACAAAATTTTTGGTATATGAATTTATGTCTGATTCTTTCCATCCTATGACTGTGCACATCCAGAGTTTATAGTAACATTTGAAAATCCTCCACAGGAAAAAAATATTTTTATATTGAAACATATCCAACTAAATAAATAACTTGTAATCAGACACAATTTCCTCTGAGTTATACTGCATCAATTCCTGCTCTTGTTCAACTACACATAATTAGTGATCAGAAAAAATATTCATCATCTTGATTGCAATAATTTACTCTTCTTTCAATTATGCGACTGCAAAATTATGGATAAAGTGATCTATTTCAGAGGCTGTGAAAATTTTCATATTGCATCCTTTTCTCCTTTGATCATTTACTGATATGACTCTCACAAATTTAGTCAAACAAAGTTAGCTCTGTGTTGATTTTTGTGAATTTCTATTTTCATGAATCTGGTTTTCTGTGTAAAAGTGTATTAAAATGAAGCAATTTTTAAAAATATCACTGAACATTACAGATAATGGAGATGATAGCACACAACCTTAAATTAACCTACAAGTTAAGGTGAAATGCAAGAAAATGTTAAGTAGACAATAAAAATATTCTTGCTAAAAATGCAATTATGTTCCAGAGTGGTCTTGTTTGTCAGTGGTAGACTTATTCAGGTGTTCAGAAGAATGTACTTTGAGAAAGACTCCCTTTTTTCTAGATGAGTAGATGGATTCTCCTTATTCTAGGGATCTGGGGTGCTGGCTTTTTAAAAATATTTATACTTAATAAAACTTTCTTCTTATAAGAAACTACAGTTCCTCCATACTTTGAATCATGAGTTTAATTATTTCTGTATTCATCAACTCAAGCAAACATGACTAAGTTATGAGCCTTTAAAATTTCTGTGTTATGCACCTTCTGTTCAAATTTACAATAATGACTTCAAATTTTTAACAGTGAGATATGGTTACCCTGTTCACCTTAACTTCTACCAATTATCATATAGTGCCAGGGAAGATAACTTTGTAATAAATCATTGATTGCTCCATAAAGTACTGCACTTTCTGAATCATACTGTCATGTTTTAATCACAATGATGTTTCCATTGCTTATACTGTCTAAACCATGTAAGATATAGGATTTTTTTCTAATAAAGTTCAGGTTTCTTAGGGTTTACAGTTTTTGGGTTGTAATTTTAACAATATATTAAGCATACAGTTCACATAGCAACTTCTAGATCCATCAATTGATACATCATATTATGTTTTTCTTGTATATTGTGAACTTTGCAAAAGCATCTTGAAAGTTACTAGCATTTTTTTTTATTTCACAAGAATGCAGTATATTTCAAAGCACTTGTTTTGTAATGAGAAGAAAAATATTACACACTTTGTAGTGTTGTCAAACTGTCCTGAAATCTTTATATCAAAGTTACAAAAATTAGTTTACTTTTACTTTGCAATCCCTAAAGAAGAACTGTTAACAGCACCAAAATTCTTATTGCTTCCAGAATGATTCTCAATGCTTACTTGATGAATATTTATATATTTCAAAACAGATACTCATAATTTTAAAATAAATATTTCAAAATTTTACACTGCTCTTAAATTATTTTTTCACTGAATTGGAAGCTAACAAAGCCAAAGTTGCTTAACTATTTTAAAAATAACTGCAGATTAATAATCATAATATCACTATGCAGGTAAAATTGTCTTTAAGATCAGCCTCTGAAAGGTTTACCAGGTTCTAACCTCGAAGAGAAGAAAGAAAATATTTTTCAAACCAGCAACTCATTGGGGTTTGGTGAACTGTAGCCAAAGTATTTTGAAAGTGCTAGAAAAACAAACACCAACATGAAGAGGAAAAGGTACAAAACTAAGGGGTTCATAGAGTGACACTGTCCATCCTACTTTGATAGATTTTTCTTTTACTTATTCAGAGGGATCTTTAATAAAGAGTTTGTGTGATATTCACAGTGATATATAAAAAATTTTTTTCATCTTTCTGAATAAAAATATCCTTTCCATTCCTGTTGACTCATTTGAGTACTGCTTTCTCCATAACAACATTATGAACTGTCTTTCTCATGTCTCCTATTTGATCTTGTAGCTTGAGATCATGTTTTGAAAAATGTCATATTCAATATCACCTACACAGACATTTTCTTATCCGTGTTTCTGGTCTTTGGAAAGGAGTTTTTCAAGCTGACATTTTATATGTCTTAGCAACATTCTGCCAGTTTTTATGAAAGGTATGGAGGCAGCTTCTCAGTGACAGGTCTGATAAAGACATCTTACCCAACAAGGCTACTCTTGAGTTGCTCTTTGGTTACTGGTACTGTTAACTTTACAATCATAAAAAATATTTTATTTCATAAAATGTTTACATCTTGAAGTATGCATTCTTCAGTCTTTTCCAAAATATTTATATCAACAAGATACACTGATACACATGATCAGTTCTACAATCATATCTTTCTCTTCAATATGCTTCAATGACAATTTCAGAACTGGTTGAATTTCTAGAAATAAGGAGTATAAGTCTTTCTCTTCCATGAAGATAATTCATAGGCAGATTATTCTTGTTCCTCTGACAAGTTTTATAAATTTCCAAAGTTTCTGGGGTTTTTTAAAAATATGTTAAGGTTTTTATCTTATTTTTAGGTAACATGTAGCTCTTTTTCTCTATTTTGCTGTTCACCTTCTGTGACCAAATCCAAGCCAGTCTTAGCATATTTTCATAAATTCAAGTATCAAATGAACAGATTTGTTTACAGGAGTGAGAAAACAACCTGTTTGTTTTCTTTTCTCTTGTAAACTAGGAGAAGATATATTTTAGCTCATTTGTCTGTTTCTTTAGAGAAGCACAACTGACATATTTCAGTTTAAAGGTCTGCTTGCTCTACTGGCAGCCTTTATGTTTTGTGTGTTTTCAGTCTTGCAAAAACCTGCACAATAAATCATCCACTTACAATAGAAGAAAATAGAAATACTTTTCCATTCTTTATTCTACCAAATTGAGATCAAATTAACTCATTTTTCCTTTGTTTTCCCTGCTAAATCTTAATTCTTCAGTAGTTATAAATGGCGTTTTTTTTAGCGAAATATTTTCTTACCAATGATTTGCTAAGGTTAGATTATTGAGAGGAATATCTGGCATGCTATGTTTCATACTAACATTTTCAAGAACACTACTGCAAATTAAGAGGTTTTCAATCTGTAGTTAATATATTGTGTGGGTTTTGGGCTTTCATTGAATGCATCCAGTCCTGAGAAAAAACTAGGTGCTCAGTGTTAAAAGTAAGAAGAGACACCGAGAGGTTTGGGGTTCACCCAGTAGACTTTGCTGGGGCATTTATCTTGGGCTATCAAGGAGTGTAGTCAAGGGGACAAAGAGTGTAAGAACACAGGTAAAACAAGGCAGTGGTATAGGTTTTAGAGCTCTGCAGCTAGTGCCAGGAAAGAGCAGTGTTAAGGAGGACTAACGAAGAAGCAGCATCAGACCTAACAGAGACAAAAAGGAAGCAGAAATTTCAGAGGGCAACTAGAAGAAGGAGGCTGTAGAAACCTGATTTGGTTAAATTACAATAAAACAGAAAACAGTGCTTTGTACTAAGCTGTACTTCATGGTTCTGTAAGAGAACAGATGCATTAAACTCTTGTCAACCCCTATGGACAAACATATATGTATGGTAAGTATCATATGCTTACTTTTCCTGCCTTCTCCATTCATCCTGTTAAAATGTGACAAGAAGAGAAAAAGATTGACCAAAAATTATGTAGGTTCACATTTTCCACTCCTAAGTTATCAAGTTTAGAATAAAGATAGAGAGACAAAGGGGGCGGGGAGGGTGGGGAAGGAGGAAAGGATTGGGGCAGCTGCTGACCAAGCAGAGGTCAAAAGGCTCCTTGGTAATTTGAGAGTAGAATAAAGAGAGGGCATGAGTTCATAGTTTACAAAATCAAGGAGATAATATATAAATGGAGCAAGAAATAGTGGTTCTCCAAATTTTGTCATACTTGTAAGGGTTTGGGGAAGGAGAAAGTGTCTGCTCTTTCAAGAATATCTGATCAAATGCCTGTTAAAAGTAAAAGGGAATAACAAGAGGAGGAGGAGGAAGACATAAACAAGAACATAAAAAGACACAAACCTGGCTGCAAATGATAAGGGAGGCAATAGTAGGAATCAAACCTGGTCAGTCACACTAATTGATAAGGACATATAAAATGTTAGAATGAAATTATCTGATCATGGACATTGTCAGATGAAATATTAAGAAAAAGGGACAAAATACACAGAGACACAGACCTGAGACTTGACAGACAAAACTGGTGGAGACAAAGACAAGTAACAAACTGTTGTAACTCACTTCACGTCGGAGGTTACTAGATGTTGTAACTAGATGTTTGGGTGAGGAGCACCACCAACTGTCACTAGGTGTTGCTGCTGGAAGTAGCCGTGGCATGCAGACTCTAAGTCTAATTCATATCACAAGAACTGAAGTCTCAAAGGCTTTAGAATTTTTATTGTGAGAGTCAGTATTCTTTTATACACTTTTGTATGTTTATCATTCAGGCTACATGTTCATTGGTTACATAAGTACTACAACAAATTCATTGGCCGTTATTTTGTTATAACATACGATTATTAGATACTCACAACATAAGTTCTTTAAGAATTCTAAACATGTAGAAAAACTGCCAGGTGCAATATCAGTGGCTGGTTGTTTTGGTTTCTTGATTCTGTGAACACTAAGTTTGTCACGAATACACACAGATCATGCTAATATTAAAATGCCAGGCCTAGACAGGCTTGCTAATTTGTTATAAGATTCCACAACAAACCTTGCCAGTCACACTACTTTTGGTGGGTAATCAAGGAAATACAGGCAAAACAGGACTTTGCAGCTGATAAGAATGTAAACCTGAGGATTGTTGAAGGAGGGTCAGAAACCATGCAAACTGAAGAGGGAACATTCATGGGAAGGAAACTGGGAGTAACAAAGTGGAGAATAGAAAAATTAGAGTATGAAAGGGGACAGTTGCATGTAAGATGTGGCTGGTCAGTATGATCACCTGACTGACCCCTGCCCCGGACAACCGTATTCTGTCCTGCTTTCTTATTAAATCCTTTCCAAAATATCTCTGCGAGTAATCTCACTCTATCCCATGTATACACGTGGTGCGATGACCAAGTGCCACCTACTGCTGGAGTGGACTAGATGCCAGCTACTGGAGTAAGACCAGAGGTGTGAGCAGGTGTCACACCAGTGCCAGATACTGGAGCAGGTAGGGGGGTTTGGCCCCAGCCACTAGGGCTGTAGTCATGTGCCCCAAAAACAGCTACCAGGAGGGAGTGGCATGAGGTGAGAGGCTCAGTGTTGGTGCCTGGAGTGGGGCCATGGGTCACAATCTGTATGCCTGGTACAGGCTGCTATGGGAGACAAGTGTCTGTATTTTCCTTAAGTTGGGGGTGGGCATGTGTCCAGCTAACAAACCTTAAGGTGGACTAGGCAGCAAGGAGAAGATCCTGGGGTCAGGCACAAGTATCACGTGGGTGGATTTGAGGGGATCTGTGAGCACAGAATGCCTGTGAGATGAGTGTCTGCACACTGTTTTTTAGTGAGCACCAAGCTGGACCAGTTGGTGAGCAGGAGACCATAGGGCAGGTGAGGGGGCCTGGCATCCTTGCAGGGGTACAGAGCAGACAGTCACTGTGTTGGCACTGAGGGGATTCAGGAATGTTCATGTACTTGGCAATCTAGGGAATGTTGTGTACACACCAGCCCTAGTGCCCTTCTATCTCTCCCAGCATGGAGGACAGGGATTTGGCTGTGTGTGCTTGTGTTTGATGCTGGTTCTGTATATCGGTGCTGTTGAAGGCAGCACCTGGTCTGTGGCAGTCTGTGGCCATACCAGTGTCCTGTGTGCATGTGTCTGTGACTGTGGGGTAGATGTTCAGTTCTCCAAACCTCCAAATGGGAAAGCAGCATCTTCATTCCTCAGCATGGATCATTGCTCCTAACATCCTTTAAAAATACTAAAATGAGAGAAAATAAAGGAAACTACATTGAGATCAATTTAAAACCACGAAAATAATATAGGCTGTAGGTTTGAGGTGGGGGAGGCTTCACTTTATTGCCACAATACATAGTAAAATCTGACAGTCCAGAGAGTCTCAGCAGTTTCAAAACCAAAATAGAGAAAATAATGAGTAATTATGCATAAGAAAAAACTAAAAGACTGGGAAGAGATGTGTCCACTATCCATAATATAATAATTGTGGAAGCCAGAGGAGATTAAACAGAAGGATCCACAACGAGACAGCAGACCCATGGGTTCCCCTAAATCATATCTCATACCAATACTAACTGAGACAGAATTTTGGCTTAAACAGACTTAGTGTTTTTATTTCCATGTTGTAATTAACTGTAAGAAAAGGTCTAAACAAACATTGCCTTTTGTTCTTGGAGAAAAGGGAGGGGGGGGGAAATTTCCTCTGACAATTCTTGTGGGCATATTTATTTGTGAAAATGAATCAGAATTGGAACAGTACTACTCAAAAGAAATACATACAACACAATCAAGCTGGTTACTTGCATTATTTTTTTTCCAAAGAAACAAGAACATGTCATACAGAGACACTTTAAATCACCTCAAGAATTCAATTTCCCTATCCTAAATGCTAGTTTGAGTAGTAGATAAATATTAACAATTTTTAGTATAAGAAAAAACAACCTATGCAGAAAGTATGTGATACAGTTAAGTTTTTTGCATGTCAAGTCAAAAACCCCTACCTCTCTCTTTGGTTATATAATAAACTGATTATTTTCTGAACAAACTCTATTATGCTCACCATTGCTTTCTTTCCAGCAACATTTTAAAAGCTAGTTTTAATTACAGCAAAGGTAACTCTTATTGAAAATTTTCTTTTTATTTAGTGACTTTTTCTGCTTTTATGAGTTCAACATATGAATGCATGGTGTACCATAATCATCATCAACAAATGCCAACACGAGAAACTGCATCAGTGAATATATACTTCAGTAGACACTAAAGCACCATGAGTTAAAATAGTATGGCAAATCAACATCAGCGTGTGACAATTTGCACTATTAAAAGATTTTAAACTGTGTCTAAAACATATTTCTATTTTCTGTTCAATTTTCTCCGGTTAACTCCCTCTTCAACCAGCCATATTTATCATTCTCCCCTGATTCCCTCCCTGTATTTCTAATTTCAGAACTCACTGTAATATACCCTCTGTTGTAATAGGTACTCACCATTTTCTTGCTTCAGTATCTCCTATAAACGCTATTAATGACCTTGTTCTTTCATCTTCTGGGTTATTAATGGTGATGTCCACCCATTCACGATTTGCAGATTTTGCATGCAAGGACTACTCATAAATGGTGATACAACTCTACAAACTTTGCTAGGAATTTTAATCTCACTGGTTCACACAGACCTCAGGATACTTTTCTCCACTGGTATAAATCAGAGAAAAGTAAAAAAACTTATTCAGTGAAATGTATTATCACTTCTGAAAAACTGTATTTAACTATTTGTCTTAAGTTTAAGGCATGATTATGGTAACTACATATACAACAAACCTGCAGGTGCTCTTAAAGCTGTAGGGGTTTTTTCAATAATGAAAATGTAAAAAGACTTTTTTTCTGATCTATTTTGTTCCCAGCTGTTTTTGAACTCTGTTTAACTTGTGGTATTTTTCATGGGTTTTACCAGTCACTTCATTGGGCTTTCACCTCTAAAATTTTCTATGTATCTCTCCTAACAACATGAAAATATATGTGGACTGAGTTAGTCATACCGTATAAATAAAATCTTGGTACAGTGTTAATATTTAATTTTTTCTATCCGAGATCATCTTTCTTCTGAATCCTTATTAAGTCACTTAGCCTACTACCAAAGAAAGAGAAAACATTTTTAAAATTATTACAGTAACACGAGAATTAAAAGACCTTTCTTGTGTAAATCCAGTTTACCCATAGTCGAACATACTAAAATGGTTTCCAACTATTGTAGATAGCATAAAAGGATGGACTATAATGCTGACCTATATAAACAGAAAAAAGTTATTAAAGATGTAATGGTAATATTTCTTACGTATCACAGCCAGTTCTTAAGAGTAGGTTACTGTAATTTGACTCAGAACTTTGCTCTGGCCTTTAAACAGATAAGATACATACATTTCCTAAGGAAAGTTGTGTAAGTGAGTAGCATACAAATTATTTTCCTAGCTGAAAGTAAAAATCACCAGTAAAATATAGGAGCATGTAGGTATAAGACTAATGAACACAGAAGAGCAGGACATTAAATGTGAGTTGTGGGAATTTTGGTGGGGTTTTTTTTTCCCTAATGAATGGCAACTGCATTAATGTGAATAAGCATAGGACTTTCAGAAAAGGCATCAAAGATTTTCTCAAGCAGAAGAAAAAAATAAGTATCTTTCATTTAACCAAAATCAAAGTTATCTCTTTTTTTTTTGCTTTTATCATTAAATGTAAGACAGTCTATATGTGCTGATGCAATATGGTCTAGAAATGGCTTTATATTTTCATTCCTACTATGAAATCAGTGGCTACCACATCCATAAAACTGCATAAACCTGCAATCTTAAACCAAAACTGTAAATCGTTATCACTGTTGATTAGCTAATCCCATGGGCAGTTTGTAAAAACAAGCAATCACCAACATGAAATAGTATAACTATGCCTTTGTTTTTTACAGATGGATTTTCATTTAATAGAAACTCATGCTTTTTCTCATTCTCTTTAGGGTCTTTAATTAAAAGGATTAAAGATTAAATCAATGAATGGAGCATGGATTCTAGGTAAACCAGCAAAGTTGCAGTGAAGTCTCGAGTGTTCCAACAGACAACCAGCCAGCAAAGTCATCAGGTGATGCACCTTATCTGAGATGTAATCAGGAGTCTATTTCTAAAGAGACCTTCTTAGATGATTGGAACAATGCATTATGTGTGATCAATAGTGTTGCTGTTATATTTACTAGCCTAATTATTGAGAAGCCAAATCTTACCTACAGACCTTGAGATAAAAAAGACACACAAGAAATGTCAGCAAAAGAGCTTCACTTCCTAAGAACAGGCAAATTAACTCACTTGTATCAAATCTAGTTTAGTTGCAGAACACAGCAGTTTTGAACAGGTGGCAAAGCATCTGATGACATTGAAAAGCTGTCAGCTCAAACTCCCAGACTGAGAAGGGCTTAGGTCTCTTCTTACTTCCCAGAGAAGTTTTCTGCCATGCTACTGATGAGAAAGAGATAGACACATACCAAGTGCAGCTCTGAATTTCCTTGGACCATTCAAACATATCCTTATCTCTGATATTTCCAACTACCTGTCATAGATATTCCAAACCTTACCATGATATTGTCCTTCTAGCACCAGAAACCTTCTAGTTTTCACTTAGTTCAAAAGAAACAGGACATCTAAGACCAGGTTTATGAGTTAATCTCCTAATCTTATGAATCATCTCTCTAACTTCTCTCCCAGAGTTAGGTGCTAGAATCATGACATTTAAAAGCTTTTCTTTAATGTCCCTCTGCTTACTTACATTTTCTAAGTTTAGGTTTTTAATAGATTCAGAACACCACAAATAGACTACTTCAACATTTGTACCACCCTTCCCAGGGTGCAAATGTGGTTTCTAACCTCCATTATCACTGAGTCAGTTCAGAAGATCGGTTAGTGCATCCTGACATCTGGATTTCTTCTCTTGATACTTTACTGGAGCAGTATTTGGAGACTGCTCCAGAATCTACCAACTTAAAACCTTTAGCTTTCCACCTACATATACTCCTTCATATGAAAATCTATGCCAAAACCAGGTAACGTGTCTTTTCTGTTTATATCCATGATGTGTCTAAAAACTGCAACTGTAGTCAGCAAGACAAATAAAGACAAAGCCAATTAAACTCCTTGAGATTCATACTCAAGGTCTGTCTTGAAAATATTCTAATAATGACCACCAGACAATGATTTTCAATTTATCAAAGCCTACCAAATCTGATTGCAACTGCCTGGTGTCTTCAGGGCTTCACCACCCTGACCACAGCCAAGGAATCCATTCCAGGCCACTCAGGGTGAGCCCTTCTGCTCCTGGCCCCTGAGTCCAGGAAGCCACTGGCCCCCACAATACCTTGACACCATTGAAGCACAGTTCATTCTACTTTCATCCTTTTTTCACTTTCACATCATTTTACACAGCTTTTACTAACTTCTTTTCTTTGACAGTGTAAAAATTTCACTAGACATAATGTATCAAATCTTTTAAGAAGAGAGGAATTAAAGCTTCTCTTGTTTTGCAAAAAAAAAAGTTATGTTATTAAGAAAATCGTATTTTTATTATTTAGTTTTCTTTCTCTTCACCTATTTTTTTCCTTTCTACTTAAAGTAAGACTAAAAGGTAAGTAGTAAAAATAATCATTCTTATTTTGCCAAATTTGATAATTATTTTTGCTATTCTTACTATGTATCACCCTAGATTTCATTTTCAAAAATCTGGCTACAGGAAATGCAATTTCTTTAATCACTTCTTTCCAAAGACTAAGATAGCAATTACCTGGTCCTTCCAAGCCTTCTTTTTGCTGGTTCAGCCTTGAACTTATACATTGTGTGTGTGATACATTCAATATTTTGTTTGGGATATATAACAGGGGTTTATTTTCAGAGTCACTGAATATTATAACACTGTACTCAAGGACACATCCCAGATGTCAGGCCAGAAAAAGTTTTCAGCTCATTGTAGTTTACTTATATCATTCTCATTATAGCTTACTCACCTCATTCAGTCGTCAATGGATAGAGAGGGGGATCTTCAAATCGACAGCTGTACTTTTATAAATATTTTTCCCCTGAAATTGGTGAGATGTAGTTTCTGCATTGAGTCAGACTGTGTGGCTCTTAGAAGAGAGATTTTTTTATACTTAGTCGTAAAAGATAGCTATGTATTTAATTAATGGACCTGTTTAATTTGAGTGACAGGCTCTACCTGTGCATTTCAATTTAGTTTTCCCATAATCACACAAACCTTAGAATTTAGGACTGAAAGGAACACTACCATTTAATGAAGAAACGTAAAGATTGCTTTAATTTTTTTGAAGAGCATTTCTCATCATAATTCTTTAATTGAACTTGAGTTCAGGCAAAATACATTTTTATTCAAACATTAACTGCTATACAAACCTGAAAAGATAATTTTGTAATCCTTTTATCAATTTAAAACAAAGGCTGCAGTGGTTGAGTTTAATTAAGGAAAAGTAAATTGCTTTCTGTTAACCAAATTAATATGTATCTATGAACCATGACCCTTTTCTTTCATTTACACTGGAAAATTACTTAAAATGGTAGTCCTTTTCAAACTATTTGTATAAAAAAAGGAAAATTAATATCATGATATTAATCCAAGCTGGAATGGCAAATAATAAGTTTTTTCTATTATTTTCTATAAAAAGTTATCTGAGAAAGGATGAAAATTAATTTAAAAATTACCTTCACTTTTAGTCCCTCCATTTATAAATTGGGTATTTTTAGTTAGTTAAGATCAGATTCTTATCTGTCATAAACTGCTGTATCAAGACTTATTTTTTTAAAATTCCACTTTGACATAGCATTACCAATCAATACCTTGACTTTATAAATCATTACCTTGACTTTATAAATGGGGTAATTGAGGAACAATGAAATAATTGTGGCTTGTCCTCTACCATTTTGTGAACAATAATCAGTAACTGATGTAAGAATATAAACCAAAATACCAAAAAGATGATTACGCATCTATCCCTTGAAATTCCTTAATAGAAATGGTACTACAGGTATCAGGTTAAAGATACAGAATCAGGTAAAATTTTAAACAAAATTTCCTCCAGTCAAATCAATCTTAGCTTTCAAATCAAACCTTGTAAACACCATTGTATAAAATATGAACCTCACAAAATACAATCCAATCTATATTACCCTCAACTGAAATATTCTGTCCTCACCATCAGTATAACAAAAAAGATCTTATCTTGGGAAAATGAAATTTGTTTCCTGATATTCAGAATATAATTGTAGCACTGGCATTAAGGCTGTAATTGGAAGTCTGACTGGTTGAATCTACATGAATGGAGTGTACAGTCTTGAGGCAAGACTTGAAATTGGATTTGCCATACATCTAGATAATTTATGAGCTTTAGTGCCTGTATGGCAAGATCTGGAGCAACTCCCTCAGCATTATGGAAGAGTAACCCTTCAAGGCACAGTCCAGAAGACTGTCCATTTGCCGTTCAGAGGGTTGCACCAATCTGCAGCAGACTTGGTTTTCTATTTGGCACTAATCCCTCTAAAATATGGCATTTCAACCTTGCTGCAGCACCACATCATCAAAATCAGGCAGTCAAAGAGGATTCCAGAGAAAGCTTCAGCGTCAACTTTTGCACAGACAAATAGGATTCTTAGGCAAGATAATGTGATTCTTGGAGCAAAGTCCATAAATTTCACAAGCTTTAGAAAATACACATCAGGTAAGAATGTGTGCAGTTTTCATGCCACAATGAGAAGCAAATTTTGTGCAGAATGGCACTAAGGGTATTCTTGTTATTCAGAAGAGAGGAAGCAGACTTACAGAAGGTACAGCTGATTCTGTCAAAATCATCATATGCCCAGGAATTGTTCATGCCAGGATAGGAGGTCAATAGTAAAACTATAAATTTCCCCTTTTCTAACCATGGATTTCCATTTAAAAATGTACATCAATCACCCACAGAACCCTGCACTTGATGCTTTTGCTGATTTTCATAGAATCATACACACTATTTTGTTTTTTTAAAACAATTAAAACTGATTTATTCTTATTTTCAAGGCATTCTGGACATGTTTTTTAGTATTCTTTTCACTCCTCTGTTTTAGAGAGGTTCCTTTACACCTGTTTTTTTTATACCTAGCATCAATGGTCACACTGCAGAACCTAACTGCCACTTCAGGCAACCCAGAAGTTGGAATTTCAAATCCCACTTAGAGGGATTTACAAATTTGTTATGTCTATGCTCATGGATAAGTCTGTGAGAAGGTGACTGCAGCCCCTTTATTTCTTTCTACCCTTAGCATTCCTCAGAGCATTCCACGTGTTGCATCACAGTAGAGGGAAGCTGTTTCAAACCCATGTCTGGACACATTCTTGTTTTACTTAACACTCAGATCTAATTATCTAATTATCCTTAGTGTCATACAAAATGCAGTTTCAAGAAAAAATACTTCTGTTCTTCAGTCCTGTAGAAGGATAAGTTAAAATGCCATTTCCCATATTTTATGAGAAGACAAAACCACCACATGATAGTCTAGCTGTAAAAACATCGTCAAATTTTCACTTTGCACTTGCCATAGTCTACCAATAAATTGTCCCGAACAAAATACACTGTGTTCCTCTACATAACACTTCATTCTTTTGTTTGAAAAGATTCTTCATGCTCCATTTGTTAGAAGGAGTGGAATTTGCAAGATTCTGTAAGAATCAAAACTAGACACAATTACTGAATACCAAAACTCATTTTGAAATTGTGTCCAATTCTGGACTCATCTGTACATGGAAGACAAGGAGCTACTGGAGAAGGTCCAGTGGAGGACCACAAAGATGGTGAGGGGTCTGGAACTCTCTTATGAGGAGAGACTGCAGGAGCTGAGCCTGTTTAGTCTGGAGAAGACAAGACTTAGAGGGGCTCTCATCAATACATATAAATACCTCAAAGGCAGGTGCCAACAGGATGGTGTCAGACTGTTTTCAGTGACAGGACAGGTGTGCAGTGACAGGACGAGGAGCAATGGTCATAAACTAGATCACAAGAAGTTTCATCTCAACAGGAGAACTTCTTTATGTTAAGGGTGGCAGAGCACTGGAACAGGCTGCCCAGGGAGGTTGTGGAGTCTCCCTCTCTGGAGACGTTCAAAGCCCACCTGGACGAGTTCCTGTGTCACCTGCTCCAGGTGACCATGCCTTGGCAGGGGGTTGGACTAAATGATCTGCAGAGGTCCCTTCCAACCCTAACAATTCTGTGATTCCATGATTCTGTGATCTGAATACTTCACAATTAAACCCATTATTCTGGAATACCATTTCCTCTTCTTCTCAGTGTCTTTAACGTAATGCTAACAGCAATCATATCAATAGAATTTACAAAAATTAAGACAGAAATAACAGAAGAAAGATTAACTTCTGCTCATAGTACAAAGAACAGACTGTACTACTCTGAAATACTCATTTACTCATCTTTGTTTCCTCTTTGTTTAACAAACTCATTCTGTTACAGCTTTTCTTCTTTCCAGCTTATAAATAGTCCTTTTGACCTTGATTATTTTCCTTCCTGATTTAAGTATGGTGAAAAGATTTGGTGTGACTTTTCTTCACTGTTTTAGTTTGGGTTTTGGGGGGGAAATTTTTTAGTTTTTTTTTTTTTATCTCTACTAGTAACTCACTCCAAATCATATTCCTCTACTAACAGTTTTCATCAGGAGAGATAGATTCCTTCCCCTGTCCCTTCAAACATTGAGCCAAAGACTGTTTCAGAATGTTTCTTAGGTGAACTTAGCTTTGCAGTTATTTTCTGAAAACTTGAGCAGAAGCAGAATGCTTTTCGACTAACGCAGAAGCAGAGTATATTTGACTGAAAATGCATTACTTTTTCTCAACGCGTCTCTGAAATTACATTTACTGAAGACACACCTGTTTAAAATTACATAATCAACTTATCATTCAACAGATTTTTTAAAATTAGACTTTTTTCTACATAACAGGTGCACCTGGACACTAATGATTCCAGGCATCTTAATGCAATGACAATAATAGATATGGAGCCATATAAAAATAAATAAAGTTCTGTGAAGAGGTCCTTGAAGTATCATAAACTATGCCCATAGTAGTTAAGCATTTTTCCTCAAATGGCCAATTTCCTTCTTTATTGACATATTCTTACAAACTTGTATTTGTTTATATACCAGACTGACTAAAATAATTTTTCTCAAATGACCTCAGTATGATTTCATGTCATCTTGTAATTTCCCACACTGCTTGAATGAACTACAGTCTGTGACATGATATGTAATTGCATGTGTAATTTAAATTTTCTCTCCTCCAGCTTTTTAGCATGCTCAGATCCACCCTCCTTTGGAATCTAATCCCCTACTCTCATTCCTACATGAGATCATTATGATTCATGCAGCTATATTTATGAACAAGCAGTCTGTTCCAGCACCTTTATTTTGTGTCATTTTTGCCCTTTCTCTTCTTCCAACCCCCTTCCCCCATTAGGTGAAACAAACCACCCTTTTTTTCCTCCTTATCATCACATTTTTCCATGGGATCCAATGTCTACTAGTAAGGATCATGCAGAGGGAAGCAAAGTTGTGTCCCCTCCCAAGACCTTGTTCACCCTCAGCCTACTGATGATGGGGGGAATGTTGGAAAGACAGCACTGATGCTCTGCCAGCACCGCTCAGCAGTTGCCAAAACACTGGTGTGTCATCAACACCTTTCCAGTTACCAATGCACAGCACTGTGAGAGCAGCTGTGGGGGAAATTCACTCCATCTCAGACAGACCCTAAATATGCAGAAATACTCAGGATGTTTACTGACAGCTCCAACAGGATGAAGAAGGGAAGAATGCTATTAAACAAAGTTGTTGCAGCTAAGGAAGGCTGAGACCAAACTGTTAAAATATTCACTAAATGTCTGGCAGAAAAATGAAGGTCATTTCGTTCCAGATTATATCACGGTGCACTTCATTGCATGCAGTATTCATTTAACAGACTCTGTCCTTATGACTTAGCCTATTTTTAAACCCAAGATAAAATTATGCATTCTAAATCTATAGTTTTATCGTTTTCAGGCTCAGGACATGAATAAACATTTGATAGATCAACTGCTTTCACTTGTTTTAATTACCCTTTTAGTTAATATTTAACACTGTGGTGTGTTAAAATAAATTATTTTATCAGTAGGTAAAAGCCATTGCTCTCTTACCAGAAAGTAAGTAATTTTCTACACTTACTCCAAAGAGTACACACTATAAAACTTAAATATTTGCAGAAAAAGTATTGAAAATCTAGGGCTTCCTTGCCCTAGGTATTATACTTCCATGGGTATTGTGTTAGTTAAGAAACTTTGTATTAAAGGCACATTGGGAACAACCAGACTTGATATAAGAAGACAAATATTAAGGAAATTTGAAATTAAATACTAAACCTCTTGCTGGCATTGATTATGAAACAATGAAGTGTTAAAGTCAGCCTGGCAGGCACAGAAAGATGCTGAATAATGTATTTATTTCTAAAAAGAAGAATAAGAAGAATTGCTAAGTTTTGTAACTGCAATAAAGTGTGTCTTTGTGTCTTTTTTTTTTTCCTTTGTAGAAAAAATATAATCGTAAATAAATAAAATATCTAATGCTTCAGGAGAGAAATCTTGGAGTGAGATTTCAGGTGAAGGAGCTGTTTATTTGATTACTTCCCCCATAATACAAAGCATGGTTTCCCTTTAGCATTTGTTGACAAAAACAAAGGGACTACTGGTTTAGGGGTTTTTTTAAAAAAAAGAAACAGTGAGGTTTATTCTTGTGGCTATGAACTGAATTCAAATGGTGTACTTCCCAACAGAACATTTAAAAAGAGTTCTTGCAGTAAACTTCATCTCCTTAGATACCTGGGGAAAAACCAAAGTAGTCATCTCCCTTTGTCCTACTGGTAAAAAAGAAAAGTTTCCAAAGGACAACTCATACTTCCTATTTAAGAAATTATTTTTTATAGGTGAACCTCTCTTTCTTTTATAGTCTTTTTTACTACAATGGAGCTTACATGATTAAATTAGATGGGTAAGTTCTGGTTAACTTAGGATGCAGTTCTTCTGTCCATGTAGACAAAGCACACTGTATAAGCACCCTAGGATGTTCAATCACTCACCTGGGGCTGACAGATGAGGTGTAGAAGATCTATGCCTTTACGGAGCAATAAAAACTTTAGGGCACTTCCAAAAGGGCTAAGATATCTGTGTCTTGACACTTGGTACAGTGACCTACTCAGTGACATCAGTCTTCTGTGAGTGATTTAGGAAAAATTTAATCTTTAGATTTCATAATATTCAATTAATCTCGAAGTCCCAGAAAACGTTTTTGTTGTCCTAGAACTGATTGAAACACAATGTTGTTTCTTGTGCTTTATTTACACATTCACAACCTATGTACACAAAAAATGAAGTTGAAACATCATCCCCTGCAATCCGTACAATTTTTAAAGAAAGAATGGGGAAGGGACATAGATAAAAGATGTGACTTTCATAAAGTACATTCTTTGTTTTTTCTCTTTTTTTGGTTTTTTTTTTGTATTTTTTGGTTTTGTTTTTGGTTTTTTTTGTTTTTTTTTTGTATTTTTTGGTTTTGTTTTTGGTTTTTTTTGTTTTTTTTTTGTATTTTTTGGTTTTGTTTTTGGTTTTTTTTGTTTTTTTTTTGTATTTTTTGGTTTTGTTTTTGGTTTTTTTTGTTTTTTTTTTGTATTTTTTGGTTTTGTTTTTGGTTTTTTTTGTTTTTTTTTTGTATTTTTTGGTTTTGTTTTTGGTTTTTTTTGTTTTTTTTTTGTATTTTTTGGTTTTGTTTTTGGTTTTTTTTTTCCAGATGAACACATTTCAGCTACTTATTGCATCAAATATTGATGAGATCCCTGGTGAAGTTGTGACTGCCATCAAATAGTGTTGAGAGTTCTTGATTTCTGCTGAACAGGATGCAAAGGCAAACTTTTAACATGAAACCTGAGATTGAGAGCAATGAAATTTCCAATGAAAAAGATTTTTTTTTTTTTGCAGTAAAGCCTGTTCTATTTCATTTACATTGGTGTGTTATTCTTGTAAGTCAGCAGAGTGAATTTCACCACTTTTATGAAAATCCATTTTTTCTCCACTTACCATTAAATATTCTTCAGGCACAGTAGGATTCACATAGATTTGTAAGCTAAAGAACATATCCTGGTCCTGTTATAAACAGGATTTTTTATGCATTAGAAAGGGTATAACTTGTGTTTGCAGTACATTTCATTGCATTTCTGAGTTATGCTTCTATCTTATGCAAAGTAAAATTTGTTCCTTCTGAAAAGTCAAAACTCACTTTATTTTGAATAATAAATCATTTTTTAAGTAAAAAGAGAGATCTAAGTGTATTCTGAAATGAACATGTATGAAGCCCTCTAACCTGTGTTAGGAATTTTATTTACTTTCATTTAAGCAATAAATATTTAATTTTGAGTTGAAGAAAATTACACTATTGTTAGGGTGACTTGTGGAAAGCTTTTCTCTCTGGTTAATATTGTTTTGCTGCTCACCAAAACACCTGTTGGTTTAGTGTTTGATAAAAACAAAGAGGGACATATTAAACCTATGTGTACAGAGATATCCTGACAGGTATTGACTACTTCACAAAGAAAACAACAAACGTTTTCAAAAGATTTTTCACTTTTTGGTTGGCTTTTAAAAATAATTCTAATAGAATATTACAGATCTATATTTAGACTGTAAAAGTGAAAAATTAAATAGTATACAATTTCAGTACATGCCTTCAAACAGGGCTTATTAATCAATGTACAGCAACTGGAAAATTTCAAATCTGAATTAAATGTTTAATTGACTGGTTATGATTATCTCCATTCAGATGCAATGGCTGTCCTGCTCTGATCCATTTATGTTTGGAAGAAGCCTTGGATTTCAATTCTCTAGTTTAAGTTTCAATTTAAAGTTTTCTTGATGTTGATCTAAAGATCTTTCTATGAAAAAAACTGCAAAGGAATTTTTCCAGAGTAATTTAGTTCCAGCTACTACCAGAGGATTTGATATTCCACAGGGTTTCTCAACCACATCTTTATTTCCTTATATGTTGTAAAAGGCCCCGGTATTGGTGGTTTTTTACAGAGCTCTACATTTGCACAGAAGTAATTTTTCCCGGGCTGTGCATGATTATTTAAATAAAACAAGTTCTGCAGCAACGTAACATTAAAGAATTTACACAGTATAATAAACCCAGTTTGTTGCTGTCATTGTAGTAAATCAGTAAAATAATATTATCAGATTGCCTACCTCATTGCAAATTTACAGTAATGTTATTTAACATTTATCCAGGATATTTACAAATTAGTTACATTCCAAAGCACTTCATGAACTTTAAATAACTAATGTCCCTTGTAGAAGGCAAAAAAGTTTGGGTTTTTTTATTTCATGACATTTACAAATTAACATTGTAATTATAGTGAAAAGAGGTCTCATGCCTTAAAAAAGTATCTTCTTTTGGTGCATTTATTTAGATGTTTTGCAGACATATAATATTCTATATATTTTCTCTTTATTACATATTTTTTTATATAGTATTATAAATAGTTTTTAAAGAATTTTTAAACATGGTGATAGTTTTTAAATTCTATATGTGTACCAGGGATATATATTTCCACAAAGGTAATTCAGCCTTTTGGTTTATGGATAGACTAGTGACTATAAAGGTCTTCTTCATAATTTTTTATAATGTTTGGATATTTTTCTGGGTGGTATATTCTGGTATTAATATGTAACTAATTAAACTGTCATATAATTAGTGTTGTTGTTTGAAAGAATGTTCTAAAATACTATTTAGTGCATCTCTCCTTATCCAGATACAAGTAATAAATCTTTCAAAGTCTGAAAATGCTTAATAAATGAAGTGAACTTACAAGAGTTTTCTAGAGATGTGCTTTCTTCTACTGCATCATGTCAGTAATTAGATGTCCTTGTAATCTTTTTTTCCTGGAAGTATAAAGTTATTTGAATATAATTACGATGATGTGGACTTTGAGCCAGTTGAAAGCATCTGAGGATTTCCAGTAAGCCATGTGTTGCAGCTGCGAATGGAGAGTTTTTCCTGGTTGGGATCATTTAATTATTGTCTTATATCTAGAAGTGGATACAAAACCCATCAACATAGATCTTTTACATGCTTAATAAATCATTGCATTTCCAACACCAAAAATTTGAGCAATCTTTTTCAAATAATACCTTAAAGATAGGTAAAAACACTAAATTGTGATGGGGAAAACCTGCTGTTAATCTTTTGACTATTTGTCTTTGTATCTTCCATTGTTCAATGATTTCGACCTCTCTGATCAATAACTTAAGCCAATACCAATACTGTGACTGTGGTAACATCAGAGACCCCACAGCAGCCTTGTACTGCTGACAAAATCATCATTGCCAGTACAGCTGTCACACAGTTCAAAGTCCAAAGGCTTTGCAAGTACAGACAAGAACACTTCTTACGTAATATGACTTTTAGACAAAACTTGATCCATTACTTATTAGATGAACAGTTTGCTCAGGCACCGTGCATCACTAAATATTCTGTATCTACCCAAACATTTTACCATTTTTCAAGATAGAATTTAAATTAATTTAGTTATTAATGTTAAATTGTTTTTTTAAATGTTTGCAGGTTGTTTTCATTACACTATATCAGAAAAGATTTTTTGCATTTAGTTATTCAAGTTAATTTATAATTAATGAAGTTTAAATATACATAATCATGTCCAGTGAACTATCAGGGTTTTGAACTGCTTAATCAGGGCTAGCATGTTCATTTTGGCATGAAAAAGCATCTAAACAAGAGCAGCAAGATAGCCTTCATCTGGGACAGAAACATTTTTGGTGTCAAAGCACATGCTATTGTCATTAGGTGACTTTGACATGATAGCTCATTTTTGCCCCTATCTCCAGGATGGGTGATTGGTCATATAAAACAGTGGGGGATCTCTGTGGATCAATATGATATTCAGACTAGAAAAAAGTATTTCGGGATATGAATATGGGCAAGATGTGTAGAATTTTACAGTAGTAAACAGAAATTTATTGGATTCTTTTGCTCATAAAATTTGAAATAGAATGATTTTTTACACCTTTTCCCACGCACTCTGGTTTATTTCCAGAGTTTGTAATTATAGAAAGCATTTATAATTCCTATTCAAATTCGAGGCTATATTTCCAATATATATGGAATTGCTTTCATATTGTATATTTCTAGATCACTGTTCTTCAGCATAATATATTTTGATAACTATCACAATAATGAAACAGTGTTAAGTAGCATTTTTACTAGTATACTTGAAGACATCTAATAAAACACAAGTTCAGAAAAATATCTGCCAGTGATCAACTCCCTGAGTAAAAAAAAACTGTGCAGAAAATCTGTCTTCCTGTTAATAAGACTACTATGTGAGTGGATTAAAATAAATTATCAGTTTCACATTGAGTTTCAGCCTGAGGACAATGTTCCACTGGCTTGCAGGTTTGAGTCTAGCCACATTTTTCATTTTTTAACAATCAGTCAAGGCTGAACGCAAAGACTCAGGAGATGCCTCAAGGTCTTAACCCACCTAATCGTTATACACCAGAAACTGGCCAAGGCACAAACCCTTACTACTCAAACAAATTAATTGCTGAAAAGTTATTTGTTGGTTTTACATTTTGCCTAGAGATAAAGAAGATGCATTTCCTTGGCAAGCATGGGAAAATAGCCTGGCATGTTCTTTGACATTTGAAGCCTCTCCACCTGCTGAAAATAAAAAGTTAGATATGCTAGCAACAAGAAAACCTGTTGCCTGTTGTACAGACTCCGATGAGTGAGTGTCGCACACCACAGGGATCCTGGTTTCTCAGATAAGGGAGCGGGACGCTGCCCTGAAGGAATGTGTGCTGTCCGTGGTTCTGAACACCCGGCCCAGACGCTCCAGGCTGGGTCTGAGGCAGGTATTGAGAGCCTCCCTCCGTGTCTGAAACAGCAGGGACGGTGGGGTCGATATGAACTTCTGTAAAACAGGCATCAGTAATACATAGAACTGTTGCTGCATTTTTTAAAATATGTTTGTCTGTGCAAAGGCTGAAATAAAAACTTGCTGCCAGCCATTTGCTTCCTTTTATATTTAGGCAAAACTTTTTATTTATATATTTTTATATATACATATACATGTACATGTACATGTACATATACATATACATGTACATGTACATGTACATATACATATACATATGCATATATACTTATATACATATATGCATATACATACATGTATATAAATATGTATATATACACATGCAACTTAATTTGAATATATTAAAATGCCTTTCTTGATACAATACTTCAGATATTTTGCATAGCATTATTTCCTTATTTTTATAATTATCTTATGCAAATATATTAAATAGAAGCTAAAATTACTGAACTCTGTAGATAGTTCAGAGCTCTAACTTTCATTGGAATCCCTGTTTTACTGAGAAGTTATGGATCATATGCTGCAGTCAATTAACCTTCTTACCTTCTTTGAGGCCAAAACAACAGAGTATAACGTATACCAAGCATATGTTTAAAAAAAAGAAAGAAAGAAGAAAAAAAAAGATTGCAATCTCCATGCTGAAAAACACTTAAACACTTTGATTCAGGGATAATGAGATCCAAATTGTAGCTAAATGGACAGACCCTGAAGTTACTGCTTCTATTTAGCATCAAATTTTACAGGTACGAACATATAACTAGGTTACTATCATACCAAGAAAAAACTTCTAATACTGTTCCATTTTTGTTTTGTGTAGTTCAGTTCTGTTGCTTCAAAACTTCACATGCTCTCCAAGCTTTCTGTGAATTTTGAAAAAATAATGTTGCATTAGCATTTGTTGTTTAATTTCAAAAAGCTGTTCCTTGTCTCCATAAATATACCAGAAACACATTTCCAAGAACAATCCATGAAAATATATATTGATTATTCTTAAGCTTATTATTAGAAATGACAGAATCTATTCAACTTTATTTTTAAAAAGGTACAGTAGTGTTAATAAAAGAAACCCAAAAACACTTTACTGAATGTTACCTATGAAAATAGAAAATTACAAACAAATTAACATCAGACCTAAAACTGAGCCTTAGATTAATTGCTGATATCTTCCCCCTATGCACTTGCTTTGTTAAAATTTGTGCTAGGACTTGTGCATGTTAGTACAAGTATATTAAGTAGCATCAACATTATTGAATATACTTCCCATAGGTCTGATACTGACTTCATAGCATTTAAATGGAATTGACTTCATTCCCTTAGATAGTTTATATTCTCCACAGATCTTTCTAATAATATCTGATGCTCACATAAGAAATGCATTTATTTATTTATTTATTTATTTATTTATTTATTTATTTATTTATTCTGTACTTGTCATTACATAAATCATTGTGACTAACTTTAATACATGTTTCAAGATGTGTTTATGTTAATCACATATNTTTATTTATTTATTTATTTATTTATTTATTCTGTACTTGTCATTACATAAATCATTGTGACTAACTTTAATACATGTTTCAAGATGTGTTTATGTTAATCACATATATGTCTATTTATATTATATATAAATGTAGGTGATTGATCACAGAGTCTAATTCCATGTACTTTAAATATCGCACAGCATTACCTTAAATGATTGTGCATTTCTTAGAATCACTAACTGATGTTTTCTTTATTTCTCCTTTGAATATGCTAAATTTCAAGAGCTATACTCTGTCTGCCCAAAAATTTGCAAATTTTTCTGTAAGAGTCTAAACTCCAACCACAAAACAGAAGCAATACAATGTGTTCCCACAATGTGTCAAAATTAAAGACAAGATTATTGTTGGAGTTTTTTATTATTTCCTGCATTTATTTTATGTGGCTTCAGTTTGGACTTTAATGTTAATCAGTAATAAAGTGAATTTATTTTGACAGCTCCTTAAAATTCTCAGGAAGGTTTCTGCAAAATGAAACCATATTGCTCTCATAAAGTGTACACTGTCTGACAGCTTGCTGACTTTCTGTCAAGGAACATACATTCACTTCTGGGAAGCTGAAGTTTAAAAAACAAAAAAAAGCACAGAACTAAATTTTGCAAAATGTACATACTAACCTCAGTTTCCCCAAGAACAAGATGCTGAATTGTACATACATGGAATTCGGGTGCAACTTTGTATGAATTTTCAAACATTTGAATGTTGAAAGACTTTGTATAAGACATTAGAAAGTTTTAAGAGCCCATTCTAATAAATTTCATGCACCTTGACTCACAAAGTATTTTAAATTAAATGGGTTGATCTGTATGTATAACACTCATATTGAGGATATGTTATTCTGCAGAGGGAATATGAGCTATTCAGACAGCTAATATACCTTTTGAGAAAGGCACAAGAGCCGTAGCACCTTAACAGGTTTCCTTCCAGACTATTTACCCATAAATCTGGGTTGAACCTAACAATAAAGTCTACCCAAGTACCTGACCTCCTGTTTTCATTTCACCCACAATAAATACAGTTTAGGTGAATCTTTTTAACACTCATACACAAGCCAATTATAGCAGAGAAGCTATTCAATATTCAACACTCCCAAAGAAGGCACAAACATGAAATTATGTGGTGACTCCAAGACTCCATTCAGAAAGGGACAAAGCAGTTGTCTCTGGGTAACTTTTACTGAGGAATGTGACAGCTTGTTATGTCTCTTTCCCCTCCTGTAATAAAAAGGTGGATTGTTCTGCATGAGAAACATGACTGTTCTTTCAGCTGTCTGAGGCACAATGACCTAAACTGATGCCTTCCATGTCAATCATAAATATATTTTCACCTGTGCTCTATTTCAGTGCTGCAAGCTTAAAGCTTACTATGAAAAAATATAGAGAGCATTTCTCCCCCAATAGCATGTTTGAACTTTCAATAATCTCTCCGTTCATAGTCTTCAAAACTTATTAATATCTTTGCTTAAGTGCCACAGTAGCCACTGCTATATTTTAAGAAGCAGAGTATTCTCAAGCACTGATGACTCTAGCAAACAATCCATTTGCATTTGAATGTTACCCTCAAAGAAAACTGATAGTCCTTAACAATATCCAGCACCATGAGATACTTGAACAGAAAGAGAGAGCATCATCTCAGGCAACTGTTAAGAATCACAGTTTTCAATAAAACAGATCATAAATCAGTGAGCCTGATGATAAAGTGAAACAGTAAATTTCATTGCATTTTAAAACACTAGAATACATTGCATTTTTAAAAATATTTTTTTTTTTTTTGTTAAAGCTGGTTCTGGTTTCCTTTTCCATAGTGGTGTTGTGGCTATTGAGGCCAGGTACATCTGATCAAATGAAGCAAAGGAAAGTGTGAAATATCTGTAGTTACTACTTTTTAAGGATTCTTTTGAATATCACCCCTACAACACACAGACACACACGCAAAAGGTTTCTTGCAATTCTAGCTGTAAATAGTACTCACAGAGCTACATTCCATATGTAGCAAAGAGACCAAAGGAAAGTAAAACATTTAACTTTGTATATGCTATTCCAAAATACAAGTACGTATTCTTAGAAAAAAGTAGGATATAAGGTCTGCTGCAAGCACTAGGCCTTCACAAAGAGAAACACAATACTTTTTTCTGTTCTTGTTCAATTCACAAAGCTATCGTAGCCAGGCAGGGAAATGACTAAGAAAAAAATGTCAGAAATTATATTATACTAATGCCTATTGAGTTCCTATAAAACAAATTCAAAACCACATGTGTTTTGAAAAGAATCACTGATTCTCAACTGTCATATTTCCCTACCAATAAATCTTCAGCCAGTGTAGAAGCTGGCTTAAGCAAGTCAGAAGAATCCTACATAGGTATGTCTGGAACAAATTTTTCCATATCCTTCAAAAAATATTTAATCTTGAATTGATATATCAGTTCCCTTCAGAGAAACAGCTAGACAAGGCATTTTAAACTATAGTTTACATTTTATCTTTTCATAAATACTTTCTTTGAACTGAAATGAATTTTAATATTTTGGGTTCCTTTCAACTTGAAAAATAAATATTGCAAGAGATATTCTAGTTTTGTCTTGGTTGAGTGAAATAAACATTGTTTTGTGTTCAAGTCACATGATATTTCAAAATTCTCTGTGTTTTGTTTTATTGCAGAATGGGAAAAGAATTGTGTCCATGGAAATTCCCAGCAGAAAAAAAAAGCGAAACCTATATTATATTCAGCCTAACTAAGCAACTTCAGTGTCTCATTGATTAGTCTTTCCTGAAGGTAGGAGTATAGGGAAGGGGAGAATGTGAGATTTCAAGTATGAAGTTTGGTATATCAAACCCTTCAGTTATTAGATAAAATTCAGCACTTTCTAATTTTAAAAGGGGAAAAGATCTGTTAAAATCATTCTGCTTTCCTCCCAGGTCCAGTTTTTCTGCATATTAGGATGATTACTAAAGTCTCTCTGTACATATTAATATACTTTTTCTTCATACCAGCCTGAATTTTGTTCTGTTACAGGATGTAAGTCAAACAAATATTTTTTAGCTGCAGTTTTTCACCTTGGCTTTAATATGCAAAAGGCCTTTTATCTTGTCTTTTTGTAGACAGGAGAGACAGTGCCTTTAGAAAAATATTCAGTGCTTTGTGCCTTCAATGTACAGTGGTTCATCTAGGCATTGGTTCTTATTATAGTTTAATATGTAGCTACATTTTTTGATAAATCAATTACCTGACTGTTCTTAGATGTTAACATGTTTCCCAGAGCAGACTACAGATTGTTCCAGTAACTCTTCTCTGAACAATTTCCAATCTTTCCCTTTTTAAAACAGACTGCAAAAGTAGGCAGAGCAGTCTCACCACAATTTCAAATACAGTAAACAGGAAAAAAAATTAATTCCTGTATGTCATGACTTTTAAAATTACACAATTGCATCAAAACATGAGCATTTTTAATGGAACATGAGCTATGGTGTGATGGTCATGTATTAGCAGTGGTATTGCTGCAGTATTACAGTTCTGCAAGTGTAGAAATTCACAGGTCTTGAAATGTGATTCCTTTCTATGTTTACCTTGTGCCTGGTACTTCTAACAAGTTCAGCACACATCTAGAAGAAAGGAATACTTGAAGTAGAAAACATCATTCCATTTTGCAAATGTGGCAGCATCAGGAGAATTTCTCAAGTATTTCCAATTTTACAGAAAGATAACATCTTCTGGTGAGGTTTTGTTGGTTTTCATTTTCTGAAAGGAGCTTATAAATTTCCCTATTGCATTCTGCACTTCTATTAAAAATGTACTTCTTTGGTAGGCATTACTGTAAGTTTTGAATGTGAAATGTACTCTTGTAATAAAACTAAATAGTCTAAGATGGAAACCGGTTATTTTTGAAAGCCAAGAGAGTCTTGCTTTTTATAGCATTACAGTGATGGCAGTCTCGGTGGTCTCCTTCTCTGTTTAAACAACAAAAATTTAGGAAATCCTTCAGTCTGAGAATATTTTCTCATAGGATCAGTTACAAAGTAAAGATCTAGACCTGTAATAAGATTTTAAATATCCATAAGGAGGATTTCCTTCATTTCTGGAGATATGTAATTTACTTTAATTAGCTGGAAACAATAGCAAGTGTTTTGCTAAAATTTCTCTGTATTACTAAAAACACAGATCTGGTGGGTTTTGTTTTTTGTTTTTTTTTTTTTTTAATTTTTTTATCTATTTGATTGCTTCAATTTATCATATTCCAATTTCTTTAGAATTGCATCACCTGCAGAGACAACCCTGCTTTTATATTTATCCAGCTTTTATATTTTTTCTGTGTGTTAAATTCAAAAGAATTTGGAAATAAGCCCAGACCAAAAATAACACCACTTTGAGTGATTCTCTTATGGTACAGCTAACTGGTCCTTAATGTCACTTCTGAAATAGAAATTCTTAAAAAATTAAATCAGTTTACATAAAAAATGTCAAGTCATCAGTGTTGTAGGAAACAGCAAATTCTCAAGACTAGAACACTTTATTTTTTGAAACAATTCTCTCAACCTCTATAAAGTATTTGATCAGGTAAGACATTTATTTATGTTCGAATTGGCAAATGCAGTCACCCAGATAATTAAGTGGCTAGAAAATATTGATCTGTTAGGCATAATGTGGTCAATGTCAGAAATGTTTACTAGAGTAACATTAACATTAGTACATTCCATTCCCTTGTAAAATTCTTGGGTTAGGTCTTAAGGCCACATCTCTTTCCAATAATCTTCAAGGATTCAATAGAATGTTAGCTCCTGCTATATGTGAGGAATGAAGAAACATTAAAATGTTTCATACAATTTTGAAACCCTTAAAAATATCCCTTGAGATATACTCAGCATGATACCGCAATATCTATCATGATCACTCTAGTGATGAATTTCACAAGAAGTTTATGAAAAGCAGAGTAGCACAAATTAAGTGTCTGTGGCCGTAATGAACATGTAGAGCCATTAATAAAGGCAAATCAAAACATTAGTATGATTCTTTTTCTGCACAAACATATTTGCATGCTAGTTAGCCATGTCACCGTAGCTGTAACACATTTTTATCATTACGAACAAATTTGAAAATTCACAATGAAAAAAGACTCTGAAAGCAATAGCAAATATTCTTTGCTTTCAGCAGGATATGACTTATGCTGTGTCACTGCAAAATCAGATTACTAGTTATTTATAAAAGTATTATTTAAGACTGCTAATTTATTTAGATCAGATAGACCAACCAGTTTTTCCAGTGGATTTATTTCTGTTGCACATAATTTCTCTCTACATTTCTGCATTGTCATGAAGTGTATGACATAAAGACCCAGCATTCTATAGGCTGGCACCCAAATGGTTCTATTCATGTGAAGTAAGTATTATATTTGCACTTGTTGGACTTTATCTATAAAATCCAAGTGATATAAAGAAGGCAAATAGCTGATTAAATACAAGAACTAAGGTGTGGTAAAAAATGCTTAAGGTGCCGGTTCAAAAGAAAGAGAAGAAAGCTGTTCTTCATGTAATTAATCTGTGGAGCTCCTTGCCCAAGAGTACATGTTAAAAATCCAGAGAGACTGAAGAGATGCCTAGCTTAAATAATGGAAAAAGCCTCTGTAGGCCTATTAAGAATTAAAAGATCCCCACTGAGTCAGAAAGTCCCAGAACTGCAATTTGTTTGAGACTAGACAGATAGTCTGGAGAGCTATTACTTCATACTTGTGCTGATATTTTTTCCTAGACCTCCACTGTGGACCATTGTCAGAGAGTCATGATACTGAGTTAAGAAAGCTTTAGTGTGAACAAGAGCCCATTTTGGGGTTTTTGTGTATTAACAATATCACCTGGAACCTACAGTTATAGTTTTACTTCTATAGATTTGAGGCAAGACTACAGGAAAAAAGAATAAGTCAAAGTTATCTAAATGTAATTAATTTTTTATATTACTTGAAGTCAGGATGTCAGATGCATGATTGTCCTTTAGATACATTGACACTGAGTTTTCATTTGCATGTAGGTGACTGAGGAATTTTTTTGTCCATTTGATTGTTATCCAACTTCCTTTTTTCCTTTGAAGTAATTAATATATTTTTTGCCAGCTTCTCTTGATGCATAGAAGATATCGTTGCTTTTTTCACAACAATGGAGCTGTAGGTTTGCTTGTCTTGTTGCTGCATCATTCCACAGAAGGTTCATGCCTGTGCAAAAGACATTAATACATTTAATAAGTGACAATAATGCCTACAACAAAGTTACCAGAACAAAAGTTTTATTGGAAGCCTTTGCCTACAATGTTTCTATGGCTGAAATGTCTGTCTTCTCTGCAAATGACTAAATAACTATTAAAACTTGGATTTTTTTTCTAGGAATTTATTATTTTTGTTATAGGTTAAAAATTAATATAATTTTAGTGAAATTCCTGGGCTGCATCATAGTAGGACCAGCAGTTCGAGGGAGGTGATTCTTCATCTCTACTCCATCTCATGAGACCCTACCTTGAGTGTCCAGACCTCAGCACAGGAAAGGCATGTTGGAGTGGGTCCAGGGGAGGGCCAAGAAGATGATCAGAGGACTGGAGCACCTCTCCTGTGAGGAAAGGCAGGGAGAATAGGGATTGTCAGCTTGGGAAAGAGAAGGGTCTGGGGAGACCTTACTATACCCTTTTGGTACCTAAAGGAGGCTTATGAGAAAGATAGGGGCAAACATTTTAGCAGGGTCTGTTGAGGTAAGACAAGGAGTAGTGGTTTTAAACTGAAGGAGGGTCAATTCAGATTAGATTTAAAGAAGAAGTTTTTTACTATAAGAGTGGTAAAACAACAGTTTTTTGACCAGAGAGGTAGTAGATGCCCCATCCCTGGACACACTCAAGGTCGGATTGGATGGGGCTCTGAGCAACCTGATCTGGTGGGGGATGTCCCTGCTCTTTCCAGCAGGGTTGGAGTAGATGACTTTTGGTGATCCCTGCCAACCCAGTCTAAATCTCTCCTCTCAATTATGTGATACCTCTTCGAAAGTCTGACAAATTCAGCACCCAACACACATACATCAATCCTGTCTGTCAAACTCACTTCTAATATCTGAACTATGAAGTACACTGAGCATACCTCCTTCCACACAGGCACAGAAAAGAGGAAAAGTCTGTGAGAGTGGCTGCTTTTTATATCCTGCTACAGTTTGGGATATAGACAACTTCAGTTTAGATTTGTTTTGAAATAAACTACTCAGAGTAGAGATCCCCAGACGGTTTTTCTCCATCCCCTTACACAAGCTGAAGTGTCAGCATCACACAAAAATGTAAGATCGCCACAACCAGTTCTTCCACCTCCAGTCTGCTGTGACAAGGTTGGCCGCCAAACATCCCTTAAGCCAAATATGTATGTCTGTCTCCTCACGTCAGTATTTCCCAGTGGTTACCAGCCACCCCCTGACATGGATCTGGTCAGTACTTACCTGAATTCTGTTCTTTGAATTGTGTCTCCTCAAGGACTGGAGTTTATGTTGTACTTTCTGAAACAGCATCTCTAAGTTAGGTATCATGATGCTTAACTGCTCTTCAGAGATTCACTCCTTACTGTCAAATATTATTTTCAGTCACGTCAAGACCGTGAACTTTATTCCCTGTTAAAAATTACAGCCCATGTCAAAAAATTTACATTGATTTTCACTCCCAAGTGATTTTATTAGTTTTCTTAGGCCTGATTCCAGTTGTACCACATAAAATGGAAAAAATGCTAAAATGGAGCTTCTTGAGGGAAGCAACACCTGTGCATCCCAGAAGAGTATCAAGGAAAAATAGACAAGCAAACATTTACAATAATCTTTAAAAGTTTATTCATCTAAAATTAGGGTGCCCCAAGAGCTTTATACCTGAAATGAGTCATATCCAAAGCTCAGGTCTCTCACTTCATTAATAAAGGCAACCTATGGCATGAAATGCAACCAGGGCTACACTGTGAGAAGCATTAAAAACTGGACTACCTAAAATAAAGTAAAAGATCATGGGAAGATATATCTCCTAAGCCAGCACAGTCTACCTTCCAGAAAGGAAGGTTTCACATTGAGTAGCCCAGCTGAACAAGGTGTTATGCAGAAACTTTGATTACCATCAGTCCAGAGAAGATGCAGAAAGAACTACATCTCTGGCGAAATTTGTAGATTGCCTTTACCATTTCAGTGATGCTCTAAGTGCAACCTCAAGGACCCCAGCACAGGTACTGTCAGCTAAATGGGGAATATGCAGTCGACTTAAGCCATGAATGCTGCTTCTAAAGGCAAGAGCATAACCTGGTGACCTCGAAGTTCTGTGTATCACTGCAATACTCACTTTTAATTTGTTCTTCTCTATTGGTTTCTTTTGGGTATAGGTTTTGGGGGTATGGTTGTGGGTTTTTTTTCTGGAAAAAGTTATTACAGTGACCAGTTCCAGTCTAAGGTTCATTGTGACTGATAAAGAATGCCACAGAAGGTATATGGAATGAGGAAAGAGCATGAAAGTTGAAAACATAACATCTAGACATAGTCTGATTTATCAATTAAATTTAATTACCAAATTTCAGCTGATTTTTTTCTACTTAGTATCTCTGACCCATATTTTTCAACTATCATAAAAAATGTAAAAACCAAGAAACTCAAACTCTTATATTGTTTTTATACTCACTGTTCAGCCTCTGTGTCTGCATCAAATTCTTCCACAGATTTAAGACATAAATTTAGTGTTGTTCCCTCAGATGCTTGCTCTTTTGTAGTCCCAGAGAGAGAGAGTTCATGGACAGGTTTTCCCAAGCAGACTGTTTTATCTTTGCTATGCTATTGCTAAGAAGAAATACATTGCTCGTTTCAAGCTGTCACTTGTAGCACAACATTGAAGTGTGTTCAACTTCCTTCCTATCTTCTTCCTCAGTCAATATACTTCTGATCAATAGCCAGTCTTAAAAGAGACATATACGTCAGGGAACTTTGCAAGAATGGATTTCATCAAAAATGAAAGGAGAATTTTTCACTGACTTTTCAAAAGGGATTGATTTCCTTAATATTGTAGACCACAATTAATAGTTTTCTCTCTCATTGAATACACTCACAATTCTTAATCTTCCCAAGTTATTATATCTGGCCAGTGAAAGATAGTTTCTTATGGTATTTGAAGCAGTTTGCAAAAAAAATTGGAATTATTTAAGATAATTCTAGGAATAGAATAATGAAAAAATATTTGTGCCTGGGCAATATACAGTTCAGGTTGATCAAGACAATGGAATATTAAACTCATATTTGTAGTGTTATGGCCAAATTACAGTATAAATTTTTTTCTGTTGGGCCCCAAAAGAGAAAACGTATTTTCCCCTGGTGTTTCTAATGTTTATTTTTATATTTCAATCAATATAAAACCCTAAAAAAAATAATACTTTTCTGTGAAAATTGAAATTAATAATAAAGTCAAACCAAGACTAAAAATTTTAGAGTATTAGACAATACTAAACTTCCAATTTTTCATCAAGACAACTTCTTTTTTCTTTTATCATTTTTGTCAGTATTTCCAGATTAATAACTGCAACTGGCTGACCTGCTAAACTGAGTATTGCTAGCAATACCTACTATGATTTCACTGCCAAAGACTATAACTGTAAATATTTACAACAGTTTCCTATCATGCTGCCAGACGACTGCTAGGAAACACGCTGAGTTCATTTTTTGCTCTTGCTATTCATTTGCTGTGTAAAGAATGATTCATGTCACACCAGTCTGCATTCGTATTCAGTTTGGCGATAGGTTCTTCTGTACCAAGTAGCATCACTCTGCTTCCCGTCAGCTCTCTAGCTGGTCTGAGCTAGCACACCCAGAGACAACCCATTCAGCCAGTCAAATATACAGCACCTCATGAAGGATGAAGGTAGAAGTGGTTCTGCATCCTCAGCATTTTCTCTGATGCATTCCTAGTTCAGAGCACCAAAGACCATGGTACCATATGTCTCTCCTCGTTCTCACTTCTCTTTCTGCAAACATGACAGTTGTAGGGCACTGTTATATATTCAACAGATAATTGGTACAATATTCTAAGTCGCCTTGATCTTGCATAGACTTGGATCCTGTCAGCATACTGTCACTGCATTCCAGCAGAGCTTTTATTAGTTAACTGTACTTGACAGCACCTCAGAAACTGTATATTTTAAGTTAAGCAGCCTGATATGATAAAGGCTATCACTTTCTTTTTCTGAATAATTACTAGCAGCATTGATAAACATGTATTCCTTCTCCAGTTCATCAGAAGACTGATGGGAATATGTCTCTTTATAGTTTAAATTTTAAAGTTCCTGATGCTTTGCAGTATCGAATCATTTATTGTTGAAGTCCTTGGCTGATAATATAGTTATAGGCCTATATATACACATATGGATATATTCATATGCTTTTTTTGCCCATTTGGCTATTATCTCTCATCTTTCAGTATATTAATGAAGACATATTTGATATGAGCAGGAGAGGGAATTCCAAGTACCAGAACTGGAATATTTTTTAATTTCCTGTTCTTTTATTTATCTATCTATATATCTAGTGCTTTGAACTCCAAATAGTACAACTGTTTCTCATCAAAAACAATTGCACCACTGTAGGAATTTGTTCTTTTAATGACTCTGAATCAGGACAGTAGAGAAAACTAGGCTTATCAAAGTCATTAACAATGTTATTTTGTGAGTTTTCCTGCTGTTTTATATGTGCATTGTTCTCTACTATGTAAGTACTGGTACCTGAAAATTATCATAATCAGTGCAATTATGCTCAGCAGAAAACTCTTGCACAGGATTGTTAAAATGTTTTGGGATTTGGCTACGGCTGTTCAGCAACTACAAGTAGAACTCCTTAAAATGTCATGTGGAAAAATACAAGGATTAAACTAGTATAAAATCTTGATAGAGAATTCCTAGCAGTGTGTGGCTGTCACAGCAGAACTTCCAGCTTTGTGTGCTCATTATCACAGAGTAGTAGAGAACATTTTTGTTGCAGTAGACTCTTTCCAGGGAGGTAATAATTAGGTATCTTTGCATTTTCTGATGTGAATTTCTAGAGACTTCAGTCTACATTTTCAAAAGTGGTTTGAGGTGGTTTGAGGTACTTGAAGTGAAACAGTTTAGAGTAAAACACAGAGTATCTGCTCTCTGAAAACTAGACATTTAGAGCTTCCTCATGCTCTTGCATTTGAAAAAAGGAGGAACACATTGCTCCAAGGTTACTTGTGAAAATACAGCAACATGAATTCCTGATACTAGAGAAGATATTTTACTCTCATGAGAAGAAGTGATGTCTTTGATAGAAGTTGTCAAAGTGTTGAACTACCAAAGGATTGGTCACATTATTTGAGAAGATGAGAATCCATCATTCTGTTCCAGAGAGAGCATTCTGCTGTCATGGAGAGTTGCATAAAAGCAAAAAACAATTAACATGATACTTGGGCAGGAGTTTGATGCATGCTTCCTGAGAAAGTCAAAGCTGAGGAAAATAGTTGTGTTTAAGAATCAAACTTCCAAAGAAGAGATGAAATGGAGATGGATGAAGGATATTTTGCTTGCTTCTTCGTCCTCTGCATTCAGTTCTTGTGACTTTTAGTCATATATCCTAGCACATGCGTTGCATAGGCCCAAGTTATGATGTGAAAAATCATATTTATACCATAGCATCATGACCAGCCACAAATCCACTTAGACAACTTTAAGTGAAAAATGTTATATCTGCAGAACCAGTAAGAAAGGATTTAATAGCTCAGTCACTCAAAACAAACCGGTTCCTTTATGATAAATAGACTTTAAAGATACCAGAACAGAATCTCAGGAACCCGAAGAATGATAGACAAAGTAGGGATAAAGGGGAGATTTCTTCTTGAACTTATTTTATTGAGGGACAAAGTGAGACAGATACACAGGTCAGGGAGAAAAAAGGCAGCATACATATTATGATGGTGACAGATTTAGGAAAGATGGGATCTGATGAGGAGGAAGCCTGATAGATTTAAATTTCAGTATTTTAGTAGTATGTAGGAAACTTCAAAACCTTGACCCATCTTTAATAGGATTTTTGGGAGGGGATTAACATTATTGCACACAAACTTTTATTTGGTATAGAATAATTTTTGACAAGAAATAAGGACCAGAATGTGCAACTTCTATGAAATTAATGTTTATATTGTATGCAATCTGTTAGTTTTATCTGCTGTGCTTACATAGTAAGCACTGAGTAGTAAAGTAAGAACTATTGTCATTGCTCAGAAAAGCTCTCTACAATTACAGAAGATTTAAATATAAAGAAATAATGCTGAAAGTAGAATTTACCTCTTAAAGATAAAAAAAATTCATGGTCTTGGGCACATATTGAGTGTTTCATAGCATATTAAGTATTTCTCATCTTCCACTATGAAGAAGTTTGTTCATAGAATATTTAACATTGAAGAATGAAAAATTGAGGACCATCAGGGGCTTCCTGAGGGGATTCTTCCATAAAATTGGCTACATTCATAAAAAGTCTAAAAACCAGAGACCTGATGAAAATCATCTAGCAAAATGATTTAACCAATTCTTTGTTCTGGGATCATGTACCAAAGACTGTGAAGTTTTCTTAGTAAAATAATTTAAATATCTCTGAAAGTAACTGGCTGCATATTTCAATTATACACAGTCCTCTGACAATTTACATAAGACAGTATTGTCTGAATAAATAAAACTGAAATAAGCTATTCTCCCTCTACTTATTTTGGAGGCGTCACTTTGTCCATTTGTGCAATAGGGGTTCAGCTGAGATACTTGGGCACTTTGAGAGAGATTTTCCCAGTATTTTTGTGCTATCAGAATAGCTTTGTGCATGCAATGTCATTCAAGACATTTGATGGAATTTTCTTGGTGGACATTCCAATTGCTGTCCATAACAAGATGCAATGGATAACAAGAACTGAGGGGGAAAAGAGAAGAAAACAAGAAGCACATATGAATCTTTGGAAATTACCTAGTCACTCATATGTCTTTACAGCTGATATTATCATTAGTAAACTTTGAAATGTTATCTCAGTTCAGACACCACAATATATACTCAATTTTGTGAGATGAAAAGAAAAATTTGCCGTGAAACATGGACTATTCCAAAATTTGCCACTGGATATAATGCAAACTCTCTTTACCAATAGTGTCTTATTCTGTTCTGGCAAAGGTCTGACATTTGTTACTTTATATCTCTCTCATGAGCAGCTTGCTATAAGTGATTAATTCAATTACATTATCTAAACAGACACTAGGGAGTTTTGTGTCAGCTTTATGAAGTATAACAGACTATGTCATATGTGACAATGCCTACCAGGAGGGGATTTTTCAGCAGTGTTGAATGCACTTCACTCATATTTTCAGTAACAAGAAAAAAATTACAAAGGAGTTAAAATAGCATGAAAGAAATGATCTAACTATTCAAACAGAAAGAGAAAAGAGAGAGATTTGGTCACAAACAGCTGACCTGCACTGTTATATTTCCTGATATATTCAGAAAACCTTACAGCTGATATATCCAAAATAAATGTGGTTGCTGTATGATGTTAGAACTAGATGATCATGAAGATCCCTTCCAAACCAAATCATTTTATGATTCTATATGCTTTTTTTAAACTGCTAAATGCAGTCCCGCTAAATAAAACCTAAGTATTCCCTACTTAATACATCTTTATCTCTTTTATTTTTTTTAATACAGGCCTCTTTATGCTTAGCATAAATCCATTTTTTTCCTACTCTTTAAAACATTTCTGTGACATTATATACTTTCCTGTATCTGGCTCTTTTATTCAAAATAAGATAGCTAATTTCTGATAGGACAAGTACAAATTGTCTACATATTAGTCTGAAAAACGGGCAGTGGCATCAAATGTATAAATTTCAGTGTCTGCAGGAGCTCTTTAAGGGCAGTACACCAGTTGAGAAATGCATTAGAGAGTTGGATGAATACTAGGACAGCAAAGTTAGAAGGCTAGAATAAACTGGAGTAGTGCGAAATTTGCCTAATAAAGTAGTAGGAGAGAGAAAGAAGTTCCTAGTGAAATTTACTTGTCAGCTGTTCTGCTGAAAAACAGGTCTAGAGAGGATGGTAGACAATGAAAGGGAAAGGGAAGGCCTAGGGAAAGTTGGAAGGTCTACTGAAAGGTTTCCATGAGAGATACTGGGACGTTTGTATAGAAGGTCTTCAAAGAAGGAACCAAAATTAAAATTAAACCTTATTTCTAGGAAGTTTAATTTTGAACTCTAATTATGTGCTAAAACCCCTTGCTAGACTTCATCTTGCTCACTTCAACTGAAGAAAACATTGCTTAAATGAGGGACATTTCAATACTGCCTTTTTCTCAATCTAAGGTGCCCACATCAGATTCTCATGCACTCTGTATCAAGGTTCTGGATAGCTAATACTCCATTCTGTAGTTAGGTTATTCACACGTAGGCATATTTATTGAAAGCTTTACCAACTTTAGAGTGTTGCATAAGGGATTATGAGCAATGGTTAGTAAAAAACTAAATTGAGGATTTCAAAACTTTCCTGTAAAGCTGATTTGAATGCATGTCCAGAGATATGCTGAAATTAGTGACAATTTAAACAGTTTAAGGAAGTTGCTTTGAAAGTGAAGATATTTTATTTTTTTAGTCTATAACATCTGATTGTCCTGGTTTCAGATGGGATAGAGTTCATTTTCTTCTTAGTAGCCGGTACAGTGTTGTGTTTTGGATTTAGTATGAGAATAATGTTGATAACTCACTGATGTTCTGTTTGTTGCCAAATAGTGCTTAGTCTAAGTCAAGGACTTTTNCCCCATGCCACCAGCAAAGAATTGGGGTAGTTAATGAGCAGCTGTGTGGTACTTAGGCTGGGATTAAACCACAACAGTCATTTAAAGCTTATTTCTGTATGTTATAGTACTAACAAAGACTCTCAGAAACTTTTAAATAGAAAAAAAAAGGTTGGTTTCAGTGGAATGAACTATCTAGATCAAGCCCCCAGGTATGTTTTATTGTTTTCCAAAGTAGAGAAAAATTGTTTGGCACGATACTTCAACAGTGCTTGTTTCTTTTTTCTTTCTTTTTTTTTTTCCCAAGTTTAGTACGAAATCAAAGAATAACTTATTCATTCTGCTACCTAGCTACTTCATTTGGCCTGGAAGAATCAAATAGAGATATATGTCTTCTTAACTCTATTAAGAACACATAGAAGTAATGAACCTTTATTTCTTTAATGTCCGCTAATTGATGCAGGATTTGGGGTTCTGTGAGACATTGTAAAATTGCTGCAACTGTACTAACAGAGGCAATAGGTGCTGTTCAAGGGGCTAGAAATTCCTATGTGTCACTTTTCTAATGGTAATGTTCACAGTTTTGCATTCTACACTTCATGCTTTGGTCAGAGCTTAAATTCATAATCATCCATGTTGTTGGGCACTTTAGTATAGCATGCTTAGACAGCTGGTGGTTTGATCAAAATCATATCTGGAAAAATATTTCAACACAGCATCATATTTAGCCTGGTACACTATTGCTTCCTAAGCAAAATAGTTAGAATTTGCTTATAGAGGACTACATAGTCAGCACTCAACAAAATGGAAACTGATTTTTGTAGTGAAATAAATTAAAAGGGAGATGTGCTTTCTTTCTCAGGTTCTTGCTCTGCCTAAAAGAGAAAAAATTTGAGGATAGACACATAAGTATGACATCTGTTGTTATTTCTCCCTGGAAAAGTTCAAGGCTGCTTTACATTTAAATTTTGTCTTTATATTTGATCACAACACAGCGTAATAATAATATGTTATGATAAGATCAGAAGGTCATTTAGTTATTGTTCTTTTCTGAATGAGAATGCATAAAAACTTGCTGTTAGTGGCCTGTAGCAGGAAAGTAGATGCTGAAATACTGCTAAGTGACATTTAAAAAGACTGTATTAATATCTTTCTCATTTTCTCAGTGGAGACATAAATAATATATAAATGCTAGAATGGAAAAAGGAGATGCACGGTCTGTGCACATTTATCCTTGGGTTCAGTGCAATTTTGCTGTGCATTGACACATCACAGTTTTTTTAATCATCTCTTTCATCACAAAGTACTGGATATTGAATGAGCAAAGCTGGAGCAATCTAGCTTTCTCCACTTGTAATCTGAAAATACCCACATTTCTCCACTTGTATTGAAAATACCCAGCATTCACAAGGACAGAAAATTGTAGAGGCAAAATATAAAGCTGTTAATCACCTTGATCAAGATAATCAAACAGTGAAGGCTTGAAGAATGGGTTGTAACTGAACAAAGGACAAATTCCAATAACACTCTTCTCCATTTCAGAAACATTCATGTGCCACCAAGAAAGGAAAAGAATTTATTCCCTGTTATAAAAACACTAATTTCCTAAATGGAGGCCAAGGACCTGATTTGAGCTTGTGATTCCTATCTGACTTGAAAAATAGACCCTGAATTCTACTTGGTCTGGTGGTAAAAACAGGGCAAAAAACATAAGCAGAAAGAATAGCCTTTATTAAAATGAAGTGAAATATGCTACTTTTCCCCATAAACCTTGTGCAGTTAATTCCATGAATAGTGTGTTCATTCTCTGGAATTTAAATGGTGTCTTCCTGCTGAAACTTTAGCTCATGCTGATTAATAAATGCTGTAGATGCTCAGACTCTTGAACTGCAAAATTACGTAAATGTCAATGGATACTTAATAGAGACTTACATCAAGATGAAGAAATATAATGCCTGGGGAATTGCATTGGCTTAGGGCAAGCAGAGAGGTTGTGCCCAGTTGTGAGTCTGTCTTATCTTCTGAGACCTGCAGCAAAGGCAGGGTAAGACAGTGACATCAACTTAAAGCAATTATGCCTGATCCAAGCTGATAGCTACTTTTGCAGTCCAGGAAGAACAGTTGCACAGGTCTGGCAAGTAGGAGGCAGAAACAAGAGTTAAGAAGATGCTTGAGGAAAAGTGGAGGGTTAAAAATTCCTCAGGGAGATAAAAATGTCTGCCATTCTGGTGACATTATCAAACATATGAAAAAATATCCATATGTGCAAGCCTTCTGTGTCATTCACAGAACACTCAGCAATGTTGTGCTGCAAACTCTCACATTTCCTCACCTTTTGTCCTTTTGAGCTCTGCAGCCTTGCCATTGTGTTAATGTAGGTGTGGGTTGGACTGGCATTTGGCTGCATGCAAGAAAGGAAGTCCTTTGAAAGGTTTTAAACTGTCATAAAACCAACACTGAATTGTCCTGACAATCCTCCTTTTTGTGGCTGTTCAAATATTTTGATGTTTGTTTGTAAGGAGATTGAGTCCACATTAGGGAGGAGACATTTGCTTACAGAATCTTTACTAAATCCTGTTTTCTACTTGTCATTCAACACTAAAGGACGTTGTTTCTTTATGTCTGTTGTCTATGGCCTATCCTTGTGACAGCTAGGTGCATGCTGTTAAATGAAATTAGGAAGATGTTATCCATGGTAACAGATGATAACTTTGAAATTCAGCATTTCCTGAAAATAGTAATTTATCTAGACTCCATTTCAAAATCAAACATTAGAAGGATCAGAAACAACATACCAAAGGAGGTTAACTAATACATCACAGGAAGAATCGATATGTCTGACCTATATGCTAATCTTCTAAGGACTGCAATGATTTTTGCAAATTTTTGCAAATTTAAGAAGTAGGTAGAGATTGCATCTTTCCTGAGCTGATGGGTTGGTTTCAGAGAAGTAATGCAAGACATTGAGAAGACCTTTTACTTACTGTCCTCAAGGTCTTGTTCTGATCTTGTCTTCTGGTTGTTTATGCATTGTTGCCAAATCTATACTGTCAAAGATCATGCACAAGGACAACAAACTATGATGATTTTTTCCTTAACTTCATTATTTCTGAGCCAAGCAATAAATATTGGGTGCTTTCAATTTCTTTCTGATCTTTGATATTTTTGCTATGTCTTTCTCCAGAACATCTTGCAAAGAAATTGCTACTTTAGGTCTTTTATTACACATAACCACGTCATGGAGGAAAATATATATCATGGGCAATATCTTAGTAAAAGAAATCTATGCTAAAATTAGAATTATGAAAACAACAATTCTTCAAATTATTCTCATGTTCAAGTTATCAGGCTTCCAACTGTCTCATTGCAAAGGGAGCAGTGTGTAATTTGTTCTGGAAAGATGTTCTTGATATATTTATAAATGGAAGCCTATAATGCAGGAAGTGATAAGGCATTTCCATTGATTGTTCCAGGAATCCTTCCAGTTCTGATAGAAGAAAGTCTGTTATTTCAGTATGATGATAAAATGTATGATTATGACAGAATTTAATATGATAAGCTGCTACCATTTCAAATGTACTAGTACTGAAAATATTGAGTAAAAATAGAAAAAATGAAAAATTTGAATTTCTTTAAATATTGTATGCCATTCCTTCAGTATAGCATGTTTTCATTTTTTTAAAATATAAAGGTTCTTAATAGAATTTTAACTTAAGCCAACAAATATCAAAGCCCGTTTCCACTAACATTTGAAAATGTCAACATACTATCAGAGCTAAAACTGTGCTTTGTTCTTTCTAGAGCAGTTTATAGAGCCACACTTACATTTTTAAAGAAATTATTTAAAACAAGGATTTGGCGAGGAAATTAATTCATTTAATAATAACTTTTAGTTGTAGGTAAAAAGAAAGATGTAACAGAAAACCTACTAAACTTCATCAACATATTCCTGAGAAATATTACCACACCTGAGATAAATTTATCAGAAGTGAAGGATCAGAAATGGTTGACGTCTAGCCAAAGGAGTGGAAACTGGTGAGTCCAGGTGGCTGGGACCTTAACCTATAGAATGAGGATGATCAGAGGAAAAGACAAGCTTTCAACAAAGGTTATCACTAAAATGTAAGGGCTATTTTCACACTTCAACAGAACAACAACAAAGGAAGAAAGAAATATCATCAGTCTTGACTCCAGCACTCACCCAGCTGATGTGGTGTCCAGTGTCCTGGGTGTGCACCACCTGGGCTTTGTGAGAGTACATTTTTATGGATAAAATTTCCCCACCCTGGGGCTGAGTTTTTCACTTTCTATACTAACTGGTTATCATGGGCAGTTCACACTTCTAGACCCTTCTGGAAATGGGCTGAAGGGCTTTGGGGGTTTGGTGGTCTTGATCACCCCTTATTGGACTGAGCTTCAGTCATCAGTACATACCTGCATCTTGACCTCATTCCTGCATTTACACTGCAGTATGTTGTGCTTATCTCCAAGAGCCAGAATTGTTTGTCCAGAAAAGTGCTACCCTATCTCCATACGGCCCCCATCTCCAGTTACATCCTGTTCTTCCTTACCTGTTTGCACAGCATGTTCTTACCAACAGTCCTGGGTTGGTTTCATGGCTACCCACTTATTGCTGTGTGACACATACACATTAGGCCCTTATCTTCTGGGCTTCCACAACAGTTACTTGTTTAAATAGTCTCTTCTACTTGTGTAAAATTATTTCATCATTTTAAAGACAGAAAATACTTGACGTATTGTAAAGACAATTTAATACAACTGTAACTCCATCAAGATTTATGATTTTGTTTGTTGAAGATTGAGAGGACAAGAGTTTGGATGGAACCAAGTTCCATCATAATATTCAACTTATAAGTAGACCTCCTAGACCTTGTTGACTTGCTTTATTATTTTAAAACTAAATAAAGGTAGAAGCTTATTGGCCTTTTAATTCTAATGTGAAACATTCTTATATCAAGAGAGTTATTGTAAAAGAGAAATAAAATGTCCTTGAGGCTTCCCAGGTCTCCACAGGGGCTTTAATTGCTGCTAAGTGATCTCATGCTTAGCATGAGATATATTTCCTACAGGGTTTTTTGGAAAACTTAGGTTACTACAACTCTTAACCCTTATGACCCTGAGTTTTAGGAACAGAGAAAAACAGCTGTTACAACTGGATTGTCTGACTTCTCATGTTCTTTCACATATAAAATTATATACATCTAGTCATAATACTTTGTCCAGGCTTTTGATCATAGTGGAAAAATACCTGGCTATATCACACTTAGATTTCCATAGTAACATTAGATGCTTTTAATCATTTCACTGACTTTACCAGTATACAGAGGACTGCTTGCATCCTCCAAGATCTCCCCATACTTAACTTAGATGACCCAAAGTTTATCAAGTGAAAAAGGACCAAGGCACAATTACTGACATTGCAATCTTGAAATACAGAAAAAATTTGCTTCTAATTATTTTAGAAACATTAAAATCCTCTTAGATACATACCATCACACCAAAGCCACAATCATTGTGGTCTGTGGCTCTAGTGGCATCTGTTTTGAATGTGTTCAGAATGAGACCCCTTGGGTGAAAAACATACTTCAGTGGACAAAAAGAGTCAAAAAAAGTTGTAGGATAGAGCAAAAGGTGAAAAAATCTGCTGCCTTCTGTTTCCTCTGACTTATTTTGTGAAAAGAACTCTCTCTTTCATCCTGACAGAAAAAGAACATCTGAAATCTTCAGGTTCTGCTTAACCTCATCTTAATCTTATTAGAATTTCTTGAATAACAGAAAGGAAGTTGAATTTATGCAGGAGTAGGAAACATCTCTATGAAAACCTCTAGGTACCCTGAAAATTATTTAAACAAATTATGTAATTAAGTGTGCCAAATACATTTTCAACCTCAGAATGCTAAAACAGGTTTAAAAACTCAACTCTGAAAAATAACCATACAATTTTTATATTAAGTTTCATTAAGCTCTATTGGTACTTTAATTATCAATAAAATTTTACAATGCAACTTGTCCTAGATGTTCACAGAGCATCAGACACTTCATTTCTTCTTACCTGTCAGCCTCTTAATGCAAAGTAACCCAGATATTGCAGTGAGAAGTGCCTTTATTGTGTAACTTGACATTCAGTACTAGGCAATCATGGAATTATGCTAGCAAAGAAAGAATGTTGCAGATTGTGACAAACCTGGAGGGATGCATCTGCATGCTTTGAATACAAATACCTTTGAGGTTTCTTTTTTCTACAAAAAATTAATTTCATCAAATTAGAAAGCAAAGCATCATAACTTAAATCACAGATTGAACAACTCTGCTTGTGTCAGTAACCAAAGCCACTGAAGTCTTAAAGCCACTGAAGAAATTAAAGTCATGGTGATGCGACAACTAGGTAATGTTTCAACACACAATGAACACAACTGTTTGACACAGGATGCTACCAAAGCTTCATTTCCAGTGGTTGGCTCAGAAATACTAGGAAGAGGAAAAAAAAACAAAAACAGAAAACCAACCACAATACAAAGAGCATGTTGCTTTGATTATTCCCCTAAGATTTAAATGAAGAGATTCTGAAGGGAAAGTTTTCCATTTGCTGTTTTTGATAATTCTTGTTACTGTTTTTTTGCTTTGATTTTAACCAACAGATGCAGGATCTGCAATGTGTGTGCATCTGCAGATGCAAATTTTGTGCCTCATGCATATTTCATAAACAACCAGCACTGAAATGAAGAAAAACTGCTTATACAGAATCACTCTTAGGCCATACAATTGTTAATTTTAGCACACTTCTCCCATGCAAGAAAGAAAGGACTCTCAAGGAGACCAAACAAGGATTTAAGAATAGAAGTGAGGTGTAAGAATATAAGTAATAAATTGAACAGCCAGCAGTGATTTGAACATACAAAATTGTTATGCCAGCTTATATTGTCTCCCCTTTTAAATACAGCACTTCATCATAGATCTGGTTTCCAGTACTCTGATTTCTGCAGGTTAATTTCAACAGAGTCCTGAAATACATGAGTAACTTATGTTGTCATCTGGAAGTTAATAAAGCAATGAAGAAACATGTGTATATCAGTCAGGATATTTCTAAAACATCTGAGTCAACATACCCAGAAATATTTAAAAGATATGTAGATGTGTCACTTAGGGACACAGTTTAGTGGTGGGCTTGGTTGGTTTAACACTTGGATTCGATGATCTTAAATGTATTTTCCAAAGTAAACGTTTCTGCATTTCTATGATAAAAAAGTTCTTGAGAAAAAGTGTCACAACTGTGAGGATCTTTACATGATCACATGTTATCATACACTGGCAGCTCCAGTGTTTTTTCTTATATAAGTTTTTTCTTATGAGTCTTCAAAGCAAATATATTTGTAAGTAGCCCACTGTTTGAACGTTCATAGACAACTGGATTACTGTATAAAATCTATGTAAAAATATAAGAAATGTATGAGAAACTATATTTAGAGCTGTTCAAAACCTGAAAATTCTATTCTTTCATTTTTCTACTGTATAGCACTTCTAATATCTCATTAGATAAATAGATTGACATTGGCATAGATGTGCTATAAGAATTAAAAAATGAACTATTGGAGAAAAAAGTATCCCACTTGAAATCACAAAAGTAGGAGAAATCATAATGATTTGGGGTTTGGTTTTTTTTGTAATGAATTTTGGTTGGTTCAATGTAGTTCAGTATGGTCTCCATATCCAGAAATTTTTCTCTGGCAGACAACTGAAATATCTCCTATCTGAATTCTCCTCTTTACTGTACTTGTTCAAAAGGTAGACACTAAATCTGATGTGAAATTACTGTCTTGGCTCTAACTGGGGAAGAGTGTGAGTAGACAAGGAGTACAAATTCTGGAGAAAGATATTGTCTTTAATTAGTAAAAACCGTTTTCAAAATCTTTCTCTTTGGGATGTACTGGATCACTTGCTCTTCTAAAGCTATGGAAAAGGAGCACTTCTTGCCATTTTCGTGTGCAATTCCCACTCTCAGCCCTGTCCCAATGTCATGCCTACTTTCACCTTGTTTTGCTGCTCTGCCTCTTCCAGAAAGACTCTATAGCTCCTGCTGCCCATGCCCATACTCTGGCTGTTTGTGAAATCTCAGGCATTGACCTGGATCAGTGAACTCCAGATCACCCCATGCCAGAGACAGAGGTTGAGCTACAAAAGAGGCAATGAGGAAAGTCTGGAAGTTTGAGCTTAAATGCCAACTCTGAGCTCCAAGATGACAGCGCAGATAATACCATAATGTCTATGCACATTAACTACTCAAGACAAGAAATAAAGACAAGGTATGCTAATATGAGCAGGAGAGAAGATAGTTTCACTCACCCTCTGAGGAGTCAAGAATAGAAAGAATAGGACAGTTGCTACATTTCCAGCTACACTAAGAGCCACACAAGACAAACACAAGAAATAGTTTTGTCAGGGATGAGTTTTATAGTATTTGATTTTTCTGCTTCAGTTCTCAGCTCAGCAAATGTAAAGCTAGACAAAACCAGGAACAATACATTTTCATCAACTTGATGTTTATCTGCACAAAATCTTGTATGCTATCTTAAACAATATAGAATACTTTGACAAATATACAACTAAACCTACAGTAAGCTTCAGAAACGTCTGAGAATTTTTCCATACAATATCTGAAAAGTTCTCATATGGTTAGGAATCCTGTTTTCTTCTTCACTGGTTAACAATACTTTGATGTCATTTTTAACAGCTCACATTTTTTTTCAGTTCTAGCTCAGCAATCAAGGTTTCTAGTAACTTGCATGTTTAAATGTTCTCTTTTTCTTGCTTCATATGGCAATATTTTTATTTACTTTTTTTCTTGTTTTCTTAAAAAAAATCCCATTTCAAAAAATCAAGAAAAACCCACTGTCTGGAATTATGTTTAGAACAATTGTATTGAAGTACAAACTGAACACAAGAGATCAGTTCCTATGTTATATGCTCAAAATATGAAAATTCTCATGACTACTTAATGAACTTCAAGAACGTATAGAATAACACTTAAAGGGGAAAAATAGCAACAAAACCTATTTTTAAAGGTATTTTCTTGTAAGTTTTAGTTAAACAGAAAAGTATTGGTGAAGTAGAAGAATATCAGTAGCTTGTGTGTCCATCAGGATAACTGAACCAAATTATGAGTCTACTTGGTATGATACAACGTATGCTTTTCTAACCCCCAAGATTTCTAATGAGTTTAGAAAATATTGAGATTCCAAGAAAGCTATCCTTTTTTTTTTTTTTTAATTTTGCTTAATAGATAAATAATATGAGTTTAAGGCTGAAACTGGTGTTTCACTCACTGTTTCTCAGCTGGGGAGGTGAAATGAAGAGACTGACCTATACAATAGGAAAAACATGAACTTCATCACACAGTTACCCTGGTATGGAGAGTGTGGCAGCTCTAAACTGACTCCTGGCTTCAGGACTCCCTAATCGTTGCTGTCCCACAGAACCATAGGCCCTGCATTTGACTTTATGCCCTAGTCACAGACTTATGGGCATGTCTTAATAACACAAGGGTTAATGGCTGTAAATTGAAAGGGAGTAGGTTTATATTAGTTATAAGGAAGAAATTCTTTACTGTGAGGGCGGTGAGGCACTGGAACAGGCTATCCAGAGAAGTTGTGGATGTCCCACACCTGGAACTTCAACACCAGATTGGATGAGGCTTTGCACAACCTGGTCTACTGAAAGGTGTCCATGCACATAGCAGGGGAGTTGGAACTAGATGATCTTTACCATCCCATCCAACCCAAACCACTCTATGATTCTATGATTCTGTGATATGGCATAGATATGAGATAGTCCCTCTTTACTGGACGAAACTATAGAGCTGCTTGGCAGACTCAGCATAACAGTAGCAAAATAAATAAGGTCAGTCACCAAAGTCAATTTTTTATAGAAACTGGTCATCAGCAACAACATCAATAATGCCTGGCTACCTCTACTGGATAAACTCTGAAAGGTCTCTCAAGTGACACACTGAAATGCAAAGGAACCTAGTACTTTTTCTTTCAGAAAACTCAGATCTTCAAATAGCTTAAGACACTGAACTCTAGGTTCTGTTAAACTGCTCTCATATTATCTAAAGTTCTTTCTAATAAAAGTTAAAAATTTAGACTTTTTATTCAGATGTATGCACAGAATGTACAACAGTTGACAAGACAAGTGCAAAATTTTATTATATTTTAATAAAGATAGGAAATCTTGTGAATTGCCTTAGAGGATGTCTCTAGTTCAATATGTTACTTACTTTTACCAAGCAGCTTGTAACTACATCCTCATACAAATAAGGACCGTTATTTCTGTGATTTTACTTTTCACTTGGTATGTGTGGCTGGGTGACCGCCACACATACCAAGCACAGAGGTAAGACTGACTGTTTGGTAGTATTCAGGGCCCTCATTTTCACCCTTTTCCAAATGGGTATGAGATTTCTGGGTTTCCAATAACTGGGGACTTCGCCTGAGTAATCCATTTGATTTAGCTTAGATGACTGCCGTAGGGCAGAATTAATCTCTCCTATATGAAACAATCTCTCACAGAGAATATATAGGGACTTTAGAGCAATAGTTCAGATATAAATATTATAAGTACATAAGTTGCCTGTTCTTTTCTTCCTGGTCCTTACCGCTACCTTTTATGATCAAAAAGATCATAATAGTAATATTTTTAGTAATAATAATAAAAAATAGAATTATTTTTTCATTATTTCTTCCTTCTTCTTGGCATTCACATATTGTGAATTGGTCAAACAATCCAGTGACCATTCCACAAAAGAAAAAAGAATATCTTGATTTCTATCCACCTCAGTGGACAGAACTCATCAAGCTAAAAAATTCCTAATGCTTCTGAAGAAAGATTCATTCAATGGGTACACAAAGAAGAAGTAAAATGATATAAGAAGACTAGATGCTGACATTTTAATTTTGACATCTATCATTTCTATTCCCTGCTTAAAAAAAGAAAGAATCACACAAAGAAACACATTGTCTTTTATCAAATTTTTATTTATCCATCTATGATTTAGATTACACTTATTACAAAATAGTATTGTAGATGTTTGTCTGGAATTTTTCCAGGTTGACTGTAAGACAAAGGAGTTATGGCTCAGGAAGATGAAAAGGCACTGAAATAATTTCTGGAATATATATGTATCTTCAACCCAGATGGAGTTTTGCACGTGACCTTGATCAAGTTACCAGATAGGAAGCACTAATATATAAGGCCCTGTAACCCATGGCCAAAGGGTTTATCTCTCTCTGATCAATCCCCCAATTTTGTATAGCACAGCTGGGTGGCTTTCCAGCAGAGAAAATTACTGCTGACATGTGACAAAGTAAAAAAATTGAAGCCAAGCAAGACAACAAAAATATACACAGAAGTAAAACTGTTGCAATAATAATAGTTACCAATTCAAAATTAAAGGAAGAAAAAACCAAAACCAAACTAATAAAACCCCCACAAGACCAGAAAAACAACTCACAAGTTTTCTTGAGCAATAAAGTTCTAAGAAAAAAACCACAGAGAATCAGTAGATGAGCATTTAGCAAGATTGAGGATCAACCCTCTGCAAGGAGTAGAGGCAGCACATTTACAGCTGACTAATGACTGCCTGGCCAGCAAAGACTCATCTGGTGTCTCATCAGGGCCAGTGAGCAAATTAATGCTAAGTGTAGTAGCATGAATTTCCTATCAGCTGTGTATATGAGACAATAAATAATTGCTTTGAACATTTAAGTTGTATATCCTGCTTGCAGCATCTCTGTGAATGGTTAAAGATGCCTGAGCATAAGTGACCCAATTAAGGAGGTTTCAGTTCCACATTTTAAACTGGGAAACAGCTTCTGCATGTGAAATATGCCCCTTCCCTCTAAGGTTTTCATTTACTTGCACACTTTGATACAGTCTGTGAATGAACTCAGTGTATGGTAGTTATTGTTCTGACCAAGACCACATCAAGTCTTTTGCTCCAAGAAGAAATAGAACAGTCAATTCTGCAACTTCAGAAACCAGATAAAAACAAAGCCTAGGAAATTCACAACACATTTCTATGTTTGTGCCAGCACTATTTTTTCTTCCTGGTACATTCTACAAAGTTCACATTCATTTCTGAGGTAATTGCTGTGTTTTCTGGAAGTTCAATTATGTCTTACAATCCCAATGACAATTCGCCAAAGTAACCAATGTTACTATAATTAGTTCTTTACATGATGAAGGTGTTTACTTTTTTTATATCTTCCTGTTTCATTCATTTTCTCTTAAATCTTTTCAACATTTCAGCAATTTCTACTGTGTTACTAATGAGTTCAGATCTATATTTTTCCCCACAGAAAGATTCTAAGTGTGAAACAAATCTCTCAGGTAACAGACATTTCAACATCCTTTTTTTTGATAAGTCTTTATACAATAAGAGCTAAAATGTTTGGTTTTGCATGCATATAATATTTTGCTAATTTTATTCACTGTATAATCTACTACTTACATGACAGCTTGCTGAAACAGTGGTAAAGTATTAAGTCTAAATGACTTTGTACTACTAAACCAATGCCTTTTCCAGTTGTTCTTAAACATTTTATTATATAGATGTAACTATTTGTGTCTATGTATGTGTTTATGCATATATTCCATTATATACACCTAGTTAAAAGCTTTACTTTGAGCTTTAAGAAAAGCACTGCAGCTTTGATATCCAAAACATTTCACCAGTAGCCTTAATCAATGTTGTGTGTTTTATCACCTACTAAACAGCCACAGGCACTGATCAATACAATAGCAGACCCACTTGTCATTAATCTCAATCTGTTCTAGGTCAGCACCCTGTTACTTTCAACTGAGAATTTTTAATATATATTTAAGTTATCCTTTTCTTATTATTTAGCATTGCACTTTTCCCACTCATCCCCTAACAAAAGAAATAAGCTTTTTCTTTCTTTTCTGGTGACTTCTATTTGAACCTGAAAATAAAATTGAAGATTGTCAAGCTTTGATTGCTTTCTTTAAACAAATCCATCTTCAGCACTGCAGTACTACGTTCTGCAATAACAGTAACAATGCAGAAGGTCTGGCATCCATTTGAATCAGCTTTTCTAATAGTTATTATCATTCCATGTATTAGAGAGCTGTGGGGATTTTTAACATTAAAATCTAGAAAATCATAAATTGAAATCATAAAGTCATGTCTTGAATAATATAGGTTCAGATGTCTATTCTAGCTCTTAGGTGTTTTCTAGCAATGAATAATTGCCTTGGACCCAAAAAGACAATAATATCTAAATAGCCGTCAAACTTTCTAGACTTTGTGAATGGCATTCATTTAACATAAGATATTTTAAAGCAAGACACCAAAACTAAGAGCTCCTTGGCCTGTTTAGAGTCAACAGAGAGACATCTGCCTACAGAAGAGAGGGTTTCCCTTACTAAGTTGAAAAGACAGGATAAACTACCATATAATGCCAGTAGACAGAATATCAGATTTCTTATCCAAACTTAAAAGATCTGCTCAGCAGATCTTTCTGTTTCACAGTCTTTGGTTCTAGCGACAAGTGCTTGTATTCATCTCACATAACTTTAGCCATTAAGAAAAATTAATTAATGTGATCATTGTATGGATTTCTAGGTGGAATCAATCATCCTTTGACAATTACTCTCTCATTTCCTTTCCAGTGATTACTGAATGAGATAACCAGAAAAATTTATAAGCTTAACATTTGGATGGCTAAACTTAAGGTGACTTCAAACCTTGACAAACTGTTAGTGCTCTTCACAGAGAGCAAATTTTGCATGGCTTAAAGCAAATAAGTCTTTCACATGTTAGTAATACACAGAAGTTACTTTCTTGACTGTCCAAATAATTACTGTGATATTCTCATCACCAGAGATGATAAACAAACCAAACTTATTTGAAATAGAGTCACAGAATAGTAAAATCATAAACAAGTTTGGGTGGGAGGGGGCCTGTAAAGGCAATCTAGTTCAAACTCCCCTGCAGAAAGCAGAAGCATTTTTGACTAGTTTCAGACTGCTCAGAGCCTAACCTGATCTCAAATGTTCTCGGGGACAGGGATCCACCATCTCTCTGGGAAAGCTGTTGCAGATTTTCACCACCCTCACCATAAAAAAATTTCTTCCTTATATAATAGAACAACATAAGGTATTTAAATTCCTGGCCTGCCTCTACAAATTGAGTCCTATTCTCTGTCATAAAGTATGTTCAATATTGATGTCAGACTGTTTTGCCCAGAGTGGCATTACATACTCCAAATTTTCAGAAAGCTAAATGACATCAGAATAATCACAGAATCATAGAATCGTTTGCTTTGGAAGGGACTTTAGAGATCCTGGGCAGACCTCTCACTAGACCAGGGTGCTCAAAGACCCATCCAAACTGGCCTTGAACACTTCCAAGGTTTAAAAATTTGTTTGGGTAAGTGTAGCCAAATATCATCCATACAAAATGTAATTAAAGCCACCTTATTTTTAAAGGTTAATTAATAGTATAATTTATTATAATAAATATTTACAATTTTCTCGTAAAAAGAGCAATGATTTACCAGAACAGGAGAGCTACTTGGATATTTCTGCTGATAAAACAAATCCTAATGCGGGAATAGATACAAGCAATTAATCTGTCATGATTTAACTAGCTTGAAAGTGATTAATTTTGAGTAATTGTCCTCATCTAGTAGGCTTTTACTTAATTATCCTAGAAAGCAAAACAAAGAACAGTTTACACAGATGTGTGTATCTGTATTGAGCTCCACTTGAATTGACTGTGACAGAAAGCTGAAGTATCAACATTTCCCATTCAGGGCTGAGAGAGATGGCTCTTTCTGCCAGATCAGCATCAGAGAGAATAATCCTGTGGGACAATGACTCATTTCCCAATAAATTTGGACAATGCCTACTGTGTTGATGCCCCATGATTCTTTCGTTGGTTTTTTTTTTTCAATCATAATGTAATTTAAAAAAAAGTCTTCAAAACATTTCTGAGGCTTAAAATCTTTATAGAAACAAAGAACCCTGAAGCTGATGGTATTTCTTCCACTGTTGAGGTTTGGAATCCTTCTTTTTGTTTCTCTTATCTTAGGGAATTTTTGCCCATCCGTTGCTAAGACACCATAACGACTGGGTGCTTAGGAAAAACAATAGAAAGACTAGTCGAGTAAAAGAACTTGTAAGTAGCTATTCCCTTATTTGGACATTCCCTCTTGAAGGGGGCAGAGATCTCGTGACAGCTGGGCTGGGAAAAAGGAAGGGGAGCAGTAGCTCGCCCTCTTCAGCTCGCATTCAGAAGAGAGGGAAGCT
>VZTJ01005972.1:0-42237 GCA_013397795.1 Orthonyx spaldingii
GGGGAAAGGGAAAGGAAGGGAAACTGCATACTTTCATGTGGAGAAAACCCAAGATTAGAGGTGATGCAAGCTGGCAAGTCTATTTGTTTGAGTTTGGAAGCGGACAGCCTGGTTTTTACAGTGTTCTGGCCCAACAGTGGCAGCTTGGTGCTGCCTCTCCTGTCTTCCCACTCTGAAGTCAACAGGAGAACTCCCCACTTCCTCTGCCCAAGGGATGCAGGCTGCACCATGCTGGATGTGAGCTGGCACACACCATCTCTGCACTCAGCATGACCAATTCATAACCTGATGGCCTGTTCCAGCATACTGAAGAGCTGACTGTAAGGCTTTTGGAGAATGGTTTTATTCTCCTCTGCTGTCTGAAAGGTCAAACATCCTCGACCCCCACAAATAACTGGTGATACTTAGACATGCTGGAGAACTGAGAACTGTGTTTTCCTGTGCAATTTAAAATGGCTTTAGGGAAAGGAGATGTAAGGTAACTGAAACGGTCACTGTGTAACTCTTTTTATCTCTGGTACTAATAAAAAAATGCAATGTAAATGTGAAAAATTTCAGATAGTCTTCTGAAACTAATGGTTATACAGGAACCTCAATATATACCAGGAGAACTGAAGATGAAAAAAATATTTACATCTCTATTTCTATCTCTATGTCTGATTTATATGTGTGTTTGTATTTACATTTGCATATCAAAATCTCCAAACTCTCCTTTGCCACTCAAGAATATTTACAATATCTTCAACACAAACTTTTATAGCGACCTAGAATTTTCAATTAAAGTTTTATCTTTTCAGAATTATTTAAAGCTACTTTGACTCTCCATTAGCAGTGTTATAGGGAGATATATTAACATGTATCTCTTTCAACAATACTTCCCCTTTTTCACCCCAAAAGTGGTCCCACCCTGTAAAATCTTTCCCTTCCCAGCGGGTAACTGCTGAGACTATTGCCACTACCTCTGGGGACTTTAATCCCTCTTCCTGGAAATCAGTTATAACTGCTACACAAATACACATAACTCTATTCAATTACTTTCTTGCCCTTCCCATGCTGAACTATCTACTGGTAACTTCTGTTTGAATACACACCCTCCTTATCTTGAAAGAATCAGGCACAGTCTGTCTGAAAACAAACTTGATTATAAGGCAGCGAGAAGAGATGGCAGCAAGTCAAAGAACATTATAGATGTCATTTGCCAAAGGAATTTTCTTACAGCTTGTAGACACTGAATTATTGATACAGAATTTGTGGGTTTGGGTTTTTTTGGGTGGGTGGATTTTTTTGCAACGCTGTTTTTATTATAGTATTGTGATGGCAAAGTGGTTTTTTTAGATGATATCATCATAGTTTGGTCTGCAGCTCTTCCTAGAGGTTGCTTTTGGGACCTGAGTATGAGAGACACATAGGTGAGAGAATTAATCTAAAAAAATATTTAGATACTGGGTATAAGCTGATCTGAGCTAGACATCAATATATCTCTTTGGCTGTGGTTGAAAGGAAATCACCACCAAATGTTGACTCAGCTGACCTAACTTAGGTAGCTAACTCTGTCTAAGAGGTTTTTATCTTTAAAGCGCCCATTTCCCACCAGTGGTTACAAGGGAAATCTAGGCAGTTAATTCAGATTGTGGGAAGAGGTAAGATGGATTTGAGCTGCTGATGTGATGCACCTGCAGTGTGCCATGCACAGGGGAGCCTTGTCTCTGCCTGAAATCCTACACGGCAGCCAGCACTATCGAGGAGCCTGCCGGACGAGTGGACAGCACATGATCAAGGACACTAAGAAGTGTGGCAATGAGTGATAGTTCGTTTTATATAATGCTTGTTTTGTAAAAGGGTATAAAAAAGGTTGCCATTTTGTAATGAACATTCTAGTCTCTCTGCCAGGCTGGGACTGTGCCTCAGTCGTCACACAGATAAAGAACCATTAAAATTCTAGCATTTTTTTTGAGAATAAACTTATCCAATGGTTCTCAAGAAATCATTCAGAAAGGACTAACACCAGGAGTACATAACAGATTATATAGATTTAGGGTGAGATAGTTCTGAACTGAAAGATTAGCCACAGACACAGTAAAAATCACTCTGTAGTAAGTACAGCAATTGTCATCTTGATGCAAAGGAATGAGAAGAATCTTTGTAAAAGTGCACAAAAAGAAGCAAGGTTTTCAAAAAAATGGGCAGACCAAATGGCCTCTGATGGAGTCCAGGAAAATTAAAGGTTTATTTTTCTTTTTCTCTTGCATTTCTGGGAGGCTTTATAGTGCTTAACTCCCTCATCTTCCTAACCAATGACACTTGCATATGGTTTTCATGCAGTTCTCAACTTATGCTAATGGCTGGTGGTGGACCCTTAGGTGTATTTAAAGGCTGAAGATCATTCAGCAAAGGCAATAGAGCCCTTCCCCATGGCATCCTGCTGATCACTCTCCACTTCTGAGGAAGTGCTGGTGGTTAGGAGACTAACTGGATCTTTGCACCTTAGTCAATTATTCGTCCTCTTACTGATACTGTCCAACATCAGCAGCTAAAGGACTTGACGAACCTGGTGCCCAGCTGATTTTTTTTCAGTTTTCTTTTATAGACCATGTTTTCAAGATCTCTAATAATTCTTCCTGATCTTTGAACTGCCTTCAACCAGGCCACATACCTCTTGATGTTTACTGAACAAAGGCATCTGGACAGGCTGAATTTGAAGCAAACACAAGTAAATAAAGGTGCAAAGCTGTGCTGGAGAACAACAGGCAAAGATTGTGGTTAGGAACAAGACAATTATGTTAATAATTTCTTATCCTCAGACTAGGTGCGCTCCTGGGAGTTGTCAGCTGAGCCCTAAGGAATACTGAGCCATTGGTATGCACCATCTTTATTCAGATTAAGCCACATAAATAAAAAGTGCCAACAGATAACAGCCTTTGAAGATACTGAATCTCTAATGCATATAGTTTTTCATTTCTGTGCTTCATTTTAATGTTAACTAATAATGAAATTTTGAACAGGAGATAAGGCTGGGAGGTGCAGCTGAACCTGCACCTGGGAAGGGCTGCTGGTTCTAGGCACAGGGGACTGTGGGCTTTGGTTGTCCACCAGATCTTCCTGCTTTGATAAGCCTGACATCTGCAATTACTGGGAACCAGTATGTACCAAGCTAAAAAAATCTCACAGCAAGCAGTCACACTTTGGAAAGAACATATATGTTTTCTAAATAAACATCACTTTTTTGATTTCCCAGCTTTTCAGCATTTCCACAGTTTTTTCAGAATCCTTTATATTCCTTCGTTTTGATCTCAGAAGACCGAGAACCTCCCCTCAGTGCTGCCGTTCCCCTCTACCACAAATTAACTTTTCAACATTTTGAGAGGTGGTAAAATGGGGGAGAGAGAGAAAAGAGGCAGAATTTTCCAGAATTTTTGCTGTTTCCTCAGGATATAGTCCATGCCTCTCCCCTTCTTTCTAGGCTATGTCTGTCAGCCTCAGAACTGGTCTCCTAACTGTATGATCTCCATATACAAGGGTAAATAAAGCAGTGCAAAAGCCTTGGGCATCATGAGAAAAATGCATTTTAGCTACCAAAGGAAAATCCTGAACAAGAGCTGAGCCAAGACACCTTGCAACACAAGGATTAGTTACCACAGAATGTGCTATTAAAGGTAAATTATTGCTTCTATCATTATCTTAATGGCCTGGTGGTTGTGGTAAATATTTACAGCAATCCAGGAAGGTGAGAAATTCTGTATTATTAGAAATGAAAACAGTCGCTGTTTTAGTTTTGAGGAAAGCTAACTAATCTCTATTTTTCTACTGAAAAATTGCATGTATTTGGGCCTTCAGTGGATTATGTATGGACGCATTTTTTTATATCTCTCCTCTCTGTCTCTGTCTGAATGTAGTACTAAGAGCAGCTCTGCAGGTTGGGGCCAACTCATTACACTGGTCCAAACCCTAAATTAAAGCCATGACCTAATGGAGGTCCAGACTAACTCCATTCACTCCTCCTCCATTCACAGTCCTTCTTTTCTCTCTCACAGGGCCAAGCAGAGAGCTACAATGTCACAGCAAAGTCCCTTGTGGCAGAGTCGTGCAGCAGGGACTGCTGTGTTCTGTGACACAGTGGAGAAAGCACAGGCTGGTAAGATAACACTAATCAGCTAACAGCACGGAATAGAACAGGAACTAAACATGTCAGCTGTCACTTATGATAGCATACAGTGTCCAGTTTCATTCCTTTGGGTTACTTTAATGTTCATCTCCTTTCCTATTTAAGCATAGGTGATTCCTAATTAACTTTTTCTAACATGTCACTCTCAATTGTACTCACTGCAGGCATTAACCAGTCTAGATATATTTGGGAAAGCATGTGTAAGAACAAAAATCTTTTGAATTATGCAGAAATGGGACAACTAGGGACTCACGCACCTTAAAAAGTTCAGTCACTTGGGTATATTCCTCTGGCATGCCTGATTTCATTTTAGAATTTCCTTGCATGGGAGAAGATGACTGAGACCTCAAACTGCACAGACAAATGAAGAACTGAGTTTATGAATTTTATTTTCCTTCTCTATTCATTCTATAAGGGTCCTTGAGGAAGTCTGTGTATTTTATACTGGTCACATTATCGATACACATTACTCTTCAAAGAAAAAAACCTGAGAGTCATGCAATTGCTCTGTTTTGGTCCCAGTTTTCTCAATTGCTACACTCTCTATTAACTTGAGGAGGGTTTTTTAGATGGTAATTGAGCAGTTGCACACAACACACAACATGGAAAACAGCATATCAAGGCTTGATCTTTTCTGAGTGATATCACAGATCCTACACCAGGTTCTGTCTTGTTCAAGAACATCACCTCACCCTTTCTAATTTGGCTCAATTCCTTGCCGTGCCTGTCCACACCAGCAACATTCTTTAGGTTTGTTTTGGTTTTTTATTATCTTGCTTCAATTCTGTATTCACACAGCATGCAAGATAAAATGATCTGCACAAAGCAGAGATCAGCATGAAGTTTGGATCCAAGAATGTTCATGTCTGTGAGAACCAAATCTGGGAGTAAAGACTTTTCTGTGTAATAAATCTGGCAGTAAACAGTGCAGGTTCCCTGACACCCACCCTCCTTTGGCTGTACTGACACTAGCTAAAGTGACATTATAAAAGCTCTTCTTTTGCTGAAATTTGCTAAAATAAATTTAAAAAGAAAACAATGAGAAAAAGTTAAAAGGACTTCCCATTGAGAACATGGTACGACTTGGATCAGAGATGACCTACATAAGAATAACAAAGCAAGTAAGAAAAATAAATTATAGGAGGAAAAAAAATTTAAAAAGCAGGGAACCAGGTCAATCCAGCAAGAGGAAGAGGAACAGGAAGAGGAAGATTTGAGAGTTTTTACCAGAGTGGAGCAGTCCTATAAAATGGCCGTTCCCATTTCAGCTGTGGTGAGGAAAGGATCACAATGATGGAGGCACTTCCTGCTTCATATTGCCCAGCTCCAACCACTACCTCTTCCTTCATGGAGGAAGCAGCAGGGTTAAAATAGGTATCTGAGACTCAACTAGTTTGCTCGTCTCTCCTTTTTCATTGGAGCTTCATCTCCACAGTGGTTTCTTGCCTTACCCATGTCCTGACATGGATATTGTGTCCAAAAAGAAATTATTTATACATATTTTATTATATAAGTAAATACATGATCTCGATAAGGGGATTGAGTTACCATTAGCAAATTCATGGACAGCACCAAGTTGGGGGGAGTTTTTATCTGCTGGAAAGCCGGGAGGCTCTGCAGAGGGATCTGGACAGGCTAGGTCAAAGGGTTGAGACCAAAGAAATGAGGTTCAGCAAGAGCAGGTGCTGGATTCTGCATTTTGACCACAGTAACCACATCCCAGGCTGGGACAGAGGGGCTGGAAAGTGCCCACTGGGAAAGGCCCTGGGGTGCTGGTGCCAGAGGCTGGACATGAGCCCGGGGTGCTCAGGTGGGCAAGAGGCCGATGGCCTCTGGGCTGTCCCAGCCATGGGGAGGCCACAGCCCCAGGGCAGGGCCCATCGCCTGTGCTGGCACTGCTGGGGTACCTCCAGTGCTGGGGACAGCTCTGGGCCCCTCAGGACAAGAGACACATTGAGGAGCTGGAGCCTGTCCAGGGAAGGGGACAGAACTGGGGAAGGGGCTGGAGCCCCAGGAGCAGCTGAGGGAGCTGGGAAAGGGGCTCAGCCTGGAGAAAAGGAGGCTCAGGGGGGACCTTCTGGCTCTGCACAACTCCCTGACAGGAGGGGGCAGCCAGAGTGAGTTGGGCTCTGCTCCCAGGGAACAGGTACAGGATGAGGACAGAGTTTTATGCTGCACCAGGGGAGGTTCAGGTTGGACATTAGAAGGGATTTCTTCACAGAAAGAGTAGTCAGGCATTGAAAGGGGCTGCTCAGGGCAGTGATAGACTCACCATCCCTGAAGATGTTCAAGGAATGGCTGGACACAGTACTCAGTAACAAGGTGGGGACCAGTCACAGGTTGGATTCGATGATCTTAGAGGTCTTTTCCAGCCTACATGATTCTGAGATTCTGTGATCCTGTGATTGTGTCTGTGAACCAGTGCCAGAAGAGCCTCAATGCAACAGAAACAAAGAACAGCCCTGGAATCCCATTTCTGACAAAAAAACCAACAAACAATTCCCCTGGAGGGCTTTTAGTCAACTACAGGTATATTAAAAAACAAGAAAAAAGTTAAAAAGCATTTTCTAGTGCTGTTAGTTGAGGTTTTTTTGTGTTGAGAATATGCTAGTGTAGCTTGTTACTCCATTATCATTTGCTACAAAAATAAGGTCTCATAATTAATGTCTGAAAAACAGCAGGTGTCCAAGCCCGGATTTTTCCCCCCTTCCTTCTCTTTTTTTCCCTTTGTAGCATAAAGGTGAGTTAACAGCCTTTTGTGTTCTGCTGAACTCGAGCTGGATCCAGCTGAACTTCAATTCATCCCCTCAGCAAACTGTTTATTAAAGACCTGTCAAATGCCCATATTCTGTGGATCATCACAGGAGCTGACAGTGCGACAAAGACTTGAAATCCAGTGCATATCACTGGAGGATGCCATTAAAATGAAAGTGAGACCAAAACCTCGCAGCTGTCAGTCTTTATCTAGGACATTCTCACACAGTAGATCTCACACACTTCCCTTCATCTGACATGGGTCTCCTCTTCACACTTCTCTATTTTTTGCTGTAATGAAACAGCTTTCGAACAAAAAAGGGTTTTTGAAACAAAAAAAAAAAAAGATCATAAATCTCTATAGAAGATATGCATTTCTACTCCATCTGGAGTTCTCCTCCATGTCCAGTTAATCACTGTATCTCTCTTTTTGGTCACCTGCTGATTATTTTATAGGCTGTTATAATTTAGAACCTGAAAAGAAGCATAAATAGGAATGACTGAATTTCAGCCATTAAAATACACCTTTCACAAGAAAAAATGTTCTCAGCCACTTGCCCTTTTCTCAGACCAAGCCTGAACATAACTCTGTTCCAGTTCAAGTGAGACTGGCTCATAATGTTTCTGTCCTCATTACTTTTTGGGTTTTCTTTTGTTTTTCCAATTCTGGGTCTGCCTGGGACTTTATTGGCTGTGGTAGCCAGATCAAGGCTGTGTCAGTGCTGTCAGTGATCAGCTCTTAGCCAGGAGAAATGGCTGGTCTGAGCTCTATGGACTAAAAGTAGGAAACACCTGAGTTCTCATAAGCTTGTTCTGAAAGAGCTTGATATCCAGCCTGTCACACCAATTTCACAGCCATTTATCTCCATCAGCATCAGAGACACTATGCCAGCGTGAAAAATAATGGAGTGTTGACTCAGCCTTTTATAATTCTAAAGTCATACTTGATTTACTTTAGGATGCAGTATATTTTATTGCCTCTTGTCTTCACTCTTGAACCCAGGTCTCCTCATCACTAGACCAATGGCTAAAGAAATATCCAAATACAAGACAAAACGATGGTATAATTACTCAACTGCACTCTCATCACATGTCCTACATAATAATGAAATGGTTCCACTTTTTATGTCTATAATTATTACAAACTCATATCAAAAGGAAGGTCATCCATATTAGCACAGCTTTCAGATTTATTACACTACCCTGGCACTGCTTTGATGTAAAAGAGTTTGACAAATATATTTGGTTTAAAAAAATATTAAGGATAATTATGTCATTTGCACATGGATTTTTATGATTAAATAATTTTTAGAGGCTCACTGCACAACTTACCATACACTGCAATTATTTAAAAGTTTTATTTTACTTTCATATATACAAAACAGATACAAAAATTGTCAGAAATAATTCTAGTACAGCTCCAGGTTAAATTCTGTTCCATTAAGAAGAGAGAGTTAATAATGCCAGTCATACACTTCAACTTGGGGTAATTATATGCGTTTAAAAATATATTCTGAGTGTAATTACTGTGGAATTGCAGTAAAACAGCCATGCAATGAAAAACACTCCATTACCCAGAATACCTGAGGCGGGTAGAAACTTAACTAAATCAGATGACTTAGTAGTTCAGCCAGGTACTTTGGAGATTTTTCAGGGATGTCAGTGAATAAGCAACAGGAAAATACAGTGAATTTTAAAAAATACTGCATTTAAGGCTAACAGCACACACCTGTAACAAAATGTCCCTGACACTGTACAAAAATGTGTAAGAAAACATATTCATACCAAAGGTTTTGATTTTGGCCTCAGTTTCTAAATGCAATTTAAAAAAAAAAAGTTTTGGAGAGGGATTAGACAGCAGTTATTTAGACTGGAGAAAGAAGAAGAGGATGGTATGAGGAAAGCCTGAGTAATGCTGCCCAGAAGATGAAGTTCCTAGGAGGATGCCTGGAAAATGTGGAAGCCGTTCTGGGCGCCTCCTGCTCTGCTTAGGAAAATGAGTCATACTTTCACATATTCTTTATGACTAAAAAGGATGGCACTCATGCATTGCTTGGTTATAGCAGCAACACTGCCTCCTGACAGAACAGCCCTCGAGGCCCCAAATACTGATTAATTGCTCATGACATAAGGAGTCATGTTAATATCAGCAGTGGGATCCGGTTCCCAGGGAGAGAAATGGCAGACTGGTAATTCCTCTTGATCCAAAATGGAACAAATAATGGATATGTACAGATCAGATAAATTAAAATGAAAACCGAAACAAGGATGGAAGATGAAGCAAGAAAGTTATAATAGAATATCTGTAAGCATCCTTGAAAGAGTTTAGTGTTGATCTGCATTTGAAGAATATAAAATTGTTTCTAGGACAAAAGCTACAAAAAGTCTGAACAGACCCAGAATTTCTCTGGTAAAGGTCCCACCCTAGCCTGGTAAGGTGGATCAGGGTGGTGAAAGCTGTCCCTAAGCCCAGCTGAGGACATGGGAAAGTTATGGTCTGATCTGTTCCTGACCAAGATGTGCTGTGGCACGGGTTCAGGGAGCTGGAAACATCGGCTTCTGAGAGAAACGAGAGGCATGTGGACCAACATGTCTGGATGAGTCAGTGGTGGGGGAACTGGGCCAGCTGGAAGATTTGGTAAGACTGGGCACATATATCTTCCACATTGTCTGTAACCAACAGCATTCTGAAACAGAAAGGCTGGATTATCCCAGACTAACACAGAAGCCAATTATTTTTGAGCAAAAAACTCCTTGAGTTCTTGCTTCTGTTTAATTCCATAGTCCAAGTGAAAAACTTGGAGACTAGATAAAAAGTATGTGAGGGAGAAAAGGAAAGGCCAGGGGCATTTCCAGTCAGCCAAGTGGATTAGCTCATCTTCAGTGGTACTGCAGCACTGCATCCCCAGGAAAGAAGCTGCATTACCCAGATCTGGTAGAAGCCCTTTGGCGTATTATGGAAGGACTCACCTCATCTTGCCAGAGCACACCCAAGGAGACCCCAGTTGAACCTGTAAAGGGCCTGTGGAAACTAGTCCTCCTGGCATGTCCGAACTCCACATCCTCAGAACAGCTGAGAGTTGAAAAAGGACAGAGCTCTACCGGAGGTGGCAATTTAAGCTCAGTATAAAGAGGCCCGAGGACTGCTGCAGAGGTTCCTGACCTTACCAAAGATCATGGAAAATTCCTTGGTGCAGGTGAATGAAAGAAGAAGGGACTAATCGCCATGGAAATGGGTCACCATCATGCATGGCAACACATGGAGACGTGGCTTGGGGGTACTGGGTAAGGGGATTTAACATGGCTCAAGAAAACTCTGGGACTCACGGGAAGAACTGTGGGACTTTGGTCTATAACTGAGGGAAATGGGCAACTGGAAAATAAAAGATTGCAGGAACAAATTAATTAAATACTGACACAACCAAAGAGAGTTTGATCAATCCAAGGCTGGAGAGGACAGAGCCTTACCACTGCCCAGTGATCTTCTTGTGGGAACTTGCAGATCTCCATTTGGAGTTGTCCTTTTGGAGGAAAATGTCTCTGTGTTCCAACATGGGCAGTGCAAAGCCCACCTTGGAACTTTGGTAATAAATACAAATATCTATGAAGGACACAGGAATAAGCAGACAAATTGTAAGAGTTGATTTTCACATGATTCTAGAGACAATGGAGACCAAACTCATTACGGATGGAGAAAGTTGACAGGAAGGCAGGAAAAGGCTTGGGAAGACATGAATCCTGGGATTATTTCAGAAGCTTATATACAGGAAAAAATGCACAATTTGATTGCAATTTTGGTAGTAACTGTGATAGAAGCACAAGTGACTAGCAAATTCAATCTTTAGAAAAGTATTTGGGAGAGGATAGTTAATTAAAGTAGGATTTCTAAGTATTTAGGAATAATAATAGCCATAACCATGACAACAAAAACAATAATAATAACAACAGTAATAATAATACAATAATATGTCCTAAAATAATTCTGAATTCAATTCCAGAGCTGTGCTCTTGTTCTCAGTGAAAGTACAGATGATGCTGATGAAGGTGGAGATTGGCATAACAGCATACATTGATCAGCTACTCCATCATGTCACAGTGTGAAAAGGGATAGAACAAGTCCCTGGGGAAAGTTAGCAGCATAATATGAAAAGCCTTCAATCTGTCCTGGAATCTTACCACCTTTTTGGCTAAAAATGCAGAGTGGAAACAAATCTTCTTTGGAAGACAATCGATGAAACTTGAGAATCTGCTTTATTTTCATATAGATGTTGACCAGGATGCTCTAACTGGCCCAATGTCCTTGTGGCAACGTGTAGAGATGTGCAACAGGAACCTTAAACAAGGTGAGGAGTACTGCAGAACAGGATGACACCTGAGGTCATTCTGCTTAAAAGTTTAAAATGAGATTAGAGTGAATCACACTGCAACTTCCCAAGGACCTGTCATAAGGTCCCTTGGTTTTTCAGGACAATGATAAAAGAGAAGTGACTGGGTAAGAAGAGGGAATTCTTTGTGGGCGGAGTGTCATTAGGCTCAGAGTTGAACCCTAGTGACTGCTTCTGCCTTACCCTCCTCCCCTTGCTTCCAAACTTTCAAAAAAGCTTACAGACAGCAGTGATAGAGACTGGAGCCAGAGTCCAATGGACCTGGCATAGTGGTGCCATATGAAGAAAAGTTTCCGAAGAAAAGATCTTGGGGAAAAAAACTCTTGCCGGAAAGGAAGCTCTGGTTGTGGTTAAATCTGTAAGACACTCTCACCATGGGCTGCAAGGCAGAATATCTGTGATTAGATCAGGCCATAGTTTCTTGCACTAGCTCTTTAACTCTGACATTCAGGGGAAACTTGTCAGGTGGTTGGAAAAATAGTCTTGTTTTGATTTCATGGTCATATTGAGTCCTGAGTATGAAAGCATAGTAAGGCTGATGCTCTTTCAGGTGGTGTTATTTGGAAGCTAATTGTAAACATTGTCTCATGCAGGAGTGGGAGGAACCAGTTGCTCCAGAGAAGGCTCCTGTTTGGGAAAAGTTTAATGCTTCTATTTTCCCCCTACTTTTCTAACTTTTCTGTCTAGTTTGAGAAAGTGCAGTGAGACTGCAGAAAAAAACACTAGAAAAGAACCTCCAGAAAGAGAACTTGCTATCAAAACAGAGGGGCTAGACAATTATTTGAAAAAAAATCCTAAGCAGCCAGAACCTCAGTATTCCCTGCATGTCGCTTCTCAATGTATGAGCAATCTCTCACCCTGGTCTGAAGACACAGAAAATAAGACACTCAAGACACTGGGGATCATGTGTGAAAACAAGGAGAGCTTTCCAGACTACTGAGAAATGGCTGTCAGGGAGGTGGACGCACTGTATCCCATGCCAAGCCTTTCTGATTTATCTGTGGTATATCCTGCAGTCTTCCTGCTGGTGGGTCTCACACTGGAAGATGCTGGACAACCTCAGGTTCAGATGACAGTGACACTTGTGAGTGCTGTGGTGTGTTTGTCACCCTGCAACCTGCGGACCAAGTGAGAAATGCATATTAATGCCCTCACATGCTTTCCATGTGGACAGTTGGAAAGAGTGAAAAATTAATTTGCTCAGGCAAAATACCCTTGTGCATTTTACCTCTAGAACAGGTATAGAGGTTCCCATCTGCAATGGTGGAGGAAAAGTTTATTGCTCAATTTCAGTCAAGGATTTATTTTATTTTCTTTTTTTGTTCCCCAAGTTGTAAGTCTAGTGCTTAATTACTTTTCAAATTCTTACCAAGGTGGAGGTATCTCGGATGGAAGATGACAGTTTAATTTCAGTAATTATTTTGTTCTTTTTCCCAGTTCCCAATTTCTTCCTATGAAAAATGTTTTACAACTTGGAGCATCAAATCTCATTATCTTTTTCTGTAACATGTTTAAACTACTTCCTCTTATTGAAAATATTTGTTCTTTAATCTAGTTGATTTTTTCCAACAAAAAAACCACGAATGTTTTTAAAATTCCTTTTTCCTTACTTTTTTGTTGTTTTTTTTTCTTTTTTTTTTTTAAATTGAACATCATGCTTCCAGTTGCCACTGAAGATTAAGTAATTCCTTTTGTTTCTTCAATCCTCTTTGAATGGAAATCTCTTTATTTTTAGACCACTGGCAGGCTTTATTTCATAATTTAAAACTTTTCTAAGTTAATGCACAATTTTGGTGTGGGTACTAAAAAAGTCTTACAAATTCTTGCTTCATTCACATGCACCAGTCCCCCAGGTCCTCTTACAATTTAAAGGCAGAATCCAGTCTTTTCCAGGCTGCTTTAGTATCCCTTAGAACACATTTCTCCAAGCTGTACAAGAATATCATAGAGGCAAGTGCAACTGGCAGAAGACAAACCAGCACTGTTTTGGGCACAGAGCAGAAAGCATGCAGGCATTAAAACAATTTGGCATGACTAGCATTAATTTACTGTACAGTTTATGATTAAAACTGTCCAAACAGTTAGTCAGAGGGAGTTGAGTTTGCACAGCTTTGTCTGGATGTCTTGTCTTATTTAGGATCTGGACCTCTGAGGAGCAGGAATGCAGAGGTGGAGATGCATCATGGTACAAAAGCACAGAGCAGATGAATTTGTTGGTGCTGGGTGGACAGTGACAAAATACTGGTCAAAATTTTCCAAGCCCAGTTGCATTTAGCAAAGGCCATTGTATTAAATTCAAGGTTTACACTGGCCAGCTCCTGTAGTTTTTCAAAGCCCTGGCCTACAGTGGGAAGAGAAAGTTTCCAGTCGACTGCAGGGGTACAGGTGGTTGAGTTTACCAGCTCTCCAAGTGTTTTTCATTTCTTTTTCCTTCCTGAGATAGTTAAATGCACATTCCTCAGCTGTGTAAAAACAAATGGCCTACTCTCCCACTTTGGGTACACTTCAAATGAAAGCCAGGCTTAATTAGAGCTTTTGAAGGCTTAAGAGTTAATGTATGCCCATTAAACACTAACCACCAGTCCTTTACTCTGTTTGCTGGCCATTGGTTCTCACAGCCATGCCAGTGTGGGCTGTGGGGCTGTGCCAGTAGGGACTGTCTCAGGATCGTGGCACCATGTCCAGCTTGGGAGGCCAAGCAGAGGCCACTAGCAGATGTTTGACCATTGTGAAGCTTGGAGAAACGACTCCAGGTCGGAAACATTTGGAGGGTGAGCTTGTTTCTCAGTGGACTACTATGGGATTTGAGTTTGCATGGAGGTGGAGAGAAGCCTTGGCTCTGGTGGCCAGAAGCAGACCAGCATCACTCGGCATTTTCCTGGCCAGCTGTTGAGATCTGTAGGTCAGTGGTAATATGCACCTGGCCAGGGTCATGGCTGCACAGGATGGATCCCTACACTTGTCTCTCTGCAGGAAACACTGCAAGAATTATTGTTCCTATTTTATAGGTTTGGGAAGCTGGGGATTAAATGAGTTGTCAAAGGCCACACAGAGAGCCAGGGGCAGAGCAGGCAGCATGCCACGAGGCTTCACTGCACTCCGAGGTAGCTCCAGACCACACTGCATCTTAAGGGCAGACATTCAACAACCCTGTGGCTTGTATAGATGCTTAAATGGAAGACAAATTGCAGCATTTTTGCCTTTATATGCATGAGTGACATCTGTCCAGACTTCTAAACCTGCACAATGACTGGTGAGTAACCCAGAAAAGATCTCTAGGAGACAAAATAGACATGCAACACAGAGGGACTTACATGTTGAGCTTCCCTGCAAAAATCACACTGACAGACTTGCAATAAATATATAATTTTATGGCCTATTTCTCAATCATATTCTGCTACATAATATCATGCTAAGAACTGCGAGCTACCTTGCCAATGGAAATATGCAGCTGGCAAGAGGTAAAGTCTCTCCAGAGCTGCTCAAGGAGTCATAACTGTAACAATATAAGCAAATAGATCATCAGCATATTCTTTTATGTGTTTTTTTCTCCTTTTTTTTCCTCTCCTCTTTTCTCCTCGTTTTCCCCTCTCACTTTCTTCCATCTGCCCTTCTCCACCATCCCTCCCCCTCACTTACTTCTCTATTAGTGTTTAGAAGATTTCACAGTTTTCTCCCAACCCTGGAAAGAATGTAAGTCAATGCTGCTGATTGCCTTTGAAAACATTTGGAACAAATTATGTCTACTTTTGGAATCTGAATAAAAGAATGTAAGCCTCACTGGAGAAGTATGAAATACAGGGTGGGATTCACAGAAGGTCCATAGCATTTTTTTTCCCTCCTTTCTTAAAAGCAAAAATCAACAACACGTTTAAATCTTTTTTTCCTTATATTTGTTACTTCAGGTTGGAAAATATTTCATGTGGGAAAAATGAAGAGTCCAGAAAAGTGCTTTTTGTGAAGTGACATCTTCATCAGTTCTTTTAAAGGTGAAAATGATAGTTGACCTGAGTCTGTTGTTAGCATGAACTCTGTGAACCCAGTAGGTTTGATGAAGAAATGCAATGAATTGTATTTGCTCTACCTCCTCTAGTGAGGGAGATTTTGAGTGACTGAAGTCTCTGTTTCCTACCTTATTCTGCTTTTAGATATTTTGCCTCAGTTTCACTGCCTACTGGCTGCTGCCATGCTGTGGTTCCGTGCAGTTGCCATCAGCAAAAAACCAGAGATGTCCTGGGGAAAGGAGCTGTAGGTATGTTTAGGACATTTAGGACAAGTCACACATTTCCAGATTCAAGTTTTCTTATGTGTAGAAGTATTTGCATCCAGGATTTTGTTTTGTCTTGTTGCAGAAAATAGTGCCAACCACAAAGTTTGGTTCCAAATCATCTTAGAAATGGCTCAAATTTAGTGGAAGGAACTGTGAAGGACTTTTTTTTTTTTTTTTAACTTCTTTTTTTTCCTAACTTCTTTTTTTTCCTTTTTTTTTTTTTTTTTTTAAGTAATGTTGATTTGTTTTGGGTACAGACTCATGCCCAGTATAAATGGAGAAACCTCATAATGAAAAGATGGACAGCTTTGCACTTCTGCACCAGCTTCTGTGAAATCAGCAACTAGCTGATCCACAACCACATGTTTGGGTTTACGAACATTGCATCCTTTGCTCTTGAGGATTAATTAAGAGAAAATGAGGACAAAAGCTTGTTCTGTAGAGGACCAGCCATCAGATGCAGTGTTGCTGATTCTCCTCGGCCGCCATGACCTGACAGTTCTGGGCTTAGCCCTTCCCTGGCGAAACTTACAAACTGGGGAAAAGTGTCTCACAAGGGTTTTCAGCAGATATCTTCTGAGATTCTGCATAGTTTGCAAAATGAATGGAAAGTAGCAATGACCAAGACATTTTCCCATTTCTCTTCTGCTTTTCTGGAAGCTCTCCAGACGAGTTGAAGCCTATCCACACTAAAAAGCTGTTGCAGTTACTGAGTTCAACTTGGTAAAAAATGAATATAGATTGCTCTGAAGATCAAATAATTTTTTTTTTAAGAGCAGATGAAAAGTATTTTCTATGCTTTGGACTTTTTGTTTTGTTTCCTTGACTCATAAAGCTTTGGTGAATCCTGCTTATAAGTGCCAGAGATGGCAATAGATGCCAAAGCCCTGGCAAGTTTGAATCTGTTCACATAAACCCCGTGGGTGTGAATTTGATTTTTTCCAATGATTGTTTTGGAATGATTTAGTCACATTGTTTTGACCTACTTTCCCTCCTTGCAAACTTCATCCAGGCTGGTTATTGTTTATGCAAAGGGACTGAAGGCTATTTTATAGACTGGTATATTATTTCTGATAAATAAACTAAGGGAAAAAACCAAAAAGAAAATAGGTAAAACACACTGTAGGCAAAAACCAGAGCTTTGTGTCCAAACTGGAAAAATCCCAGTGCAAAAAGGAAGGTTGAGAGAGTAACTTCAGCAGATTTGTCCCTCAGCATTTTATAAGATGAATATAAGAATATGAGAAGGCAACTAGGAGAGAATCTGTTGTGGGCTGGGGAAAAGAAGATGACTCAGACGGCAAAATCAAGCCTTGTCACAAACTGAAGGGTTAAGAGGTGACCAGGAGAGGAAGGAAAGTCATCTAGAGAGGGTTTGGAGACTATTAGCTGGTATTCCCTGATGGAACACACACATTCACCAGCAGCTGGGCCATGGGGGAGTTGTTGGGAGACCCTCTACTGGTTGCACTGACAGGCTGTTTGGGCTTGTCAGCAAATAGCAATAATAGGGATGATAGGATTCCTGCTTCCTGAAGACAGAATGTGCCCTATGGAGCTGGGGGGAGATAGGAATCAGGAAGATCATAAAAGATGGGAAGGCAACAGTTCAGGCAGGGAGTCATCAAAAGGAAGTTAAATCTGTTAGTGGGAGGTAGTCTAAGAAAATATATTAGAAGCTGAGATGTAAACTTGAAGGGCAAATATAACCCTTTACATCTATGATTTTCAAGAAACTCCTAGAGAGTGACATGCTACAAATTTTTACTGAAAGCTTGACATCTAGTAGCTTTTTATGCCTCTGGTAATCAGCCTCCTCATATATGACAGCAGGACCGGGAACAAGCACTTTTCTCCCAGTGTTTGCTGACACCTTGGAACACCACCATGACTGCGAACAATGCAAACCTCTTCATGTCTCCACCAGGGAATTCCAAAATGACCATTAAGACTATCACGTTCCCATAGAATATAGCAAGGAAAACATCCCTCTGGTAAGTCAGTTTTGAACTGCAGCAGAGAAAAAATAATAATAATTTAAAAAAAGTGTAAATATGTCTTCAACCCCAGATTTCCTGAACCTTAGCAAATCCACATAAGCATATAGCTCTACTCAGCTTAAAAGCTCACAGTGATGAAATATTACCAATAAAACATCGTCAATAAACTTTCACATACAGTAATTGGAATGCAAAAAGTATTTAATTGTCAAGCAGGGCATGTATCATGTCTGGAGCCAGGGAAACCCTGAGAATAGCAATATGTATAGCCCTTTGCATTTTCTGCATTTCAGGTCTGTGCAAGACAAAGAAATCAACTTCAGGGAAAGTGTCAATCCTGTGACAAAGGTTACAGATTAAACTGCTGCTCTGTAAATATGTGTATACATCCACAATGTATGCATTATTCTGAAAGGAAGCCAGTCGTCCAGCCATTGATTTTCCTGCAAGAAATATAATTCACTAAAACATAGTGGCTGCTGCAGTTTAACAAGCACTATTTCCTCCTCTCATACATGGATTTTTGCATTCAAAGGATACGGTTTGCTTATAAGTTTGTGCATGTGTGCTGCAGAAGACGGAAATCTTTACCTAGAAATCTTTATCTTCACTGAATGCTACTTTTCAGCTAATGAGATTGCTGTCACCTAAATTTTCATTGTTTTAAGAGCAAGTGGCTGCCGACAGTTTCCTTTCAAGCTTGAATGATGAAAGGAAAACACCACGCTGCCTCATCTGGCTAGCTTGCTGTGAGCTAATGAGCCTGAGGCTGCACCCATCTTTGCTACACTAGTGTGACCTTATGTCTGCTAATGCACAGGGAAGGAGTGAAAAATGTACTGCTACTTCCCTCCAACAGTTCCCTGGGGACATGCTGAATGTGCCAAACAATTTAGTAAATATATATTGGGTTACTGTGTTGAAACATACTCCAAAGTATTGCAACCTCGGGTATCTCAATCAAAAGATCATATTTTATTTTTGCTTGTCTTCCCCCTCTGTGTTCAACATTTGGTAATTTCTTTCCGAAAAGGATGTATTTTCTTGGCCATTTTTATACCTTGCAGAATAACTTTCAATTAGTGATTAGGTTTGTAATAGGCTATCTGAATTTTTTAACTGTATTTTTGGTTGGGTGTGTTTTTGGGTTTTGTTTTTTTGTTTGTTTGTTTTCTTTTACTTTTTATTACCAGGTAAATAAAATTTTTAGAAAGAATTCTTGACTGTGGGTGTGCCAGCCTGTGCTATCAAACCTCTCACAGAATGCTTTGTGTTGGAAGGGACCTTAGACATCACCTCATTCCACCCGCTGCCATGGGCAGGACACCTTCCACTATCTCAGGGTGCTCCAAGCCTCATCCAACCTGGCCTTGGACACTTCCAGGGATCCAGGACAGCCACAGCTTCTCTGGGCAACCTATACCAGGGCTTTACCCCTCTCGCAACCAAGATGGTAACACTTACTCCAGAAATTATATATCAGGTGTTGGCAGCAGTACCCTCTATAGTTTGTTGATTTATGAAGTTTACAGATCTCTACACAAAGAAACAGAGTAGAAGTTTTAGCTATTTCATCCATCCCACAGTTCCCCTCTTACTGCTCTTCAGTCAGGTCTCTGTGTCCTCAAAAAACAAATTTCCACCATTTCCGTCCAGAACGGACTTGGCAATGGAACAAGTGCTTATCTTTTGGGAAGTCACTCCCTACAGTGAAAAAAAAAGGTGCTTTGCAAAAGGCAGTCCTGACCCCGGGCAAACAAAACAATGGGGAGAAGATGCTGTTTTTCCCATTTTGAGGGCAGGGGATGCCAGGAGGGATGATAAGGTTCTCGGCCCTGTGTGGCACAGGACTGACCATGTGCCAGCCTGTGCCATCAAACCTCTGATAGGATTGCCTCCAGCACCACAATGCCTGCCAGGGTTGTTTCTGACTGCTGCAAGGAAGCAGATCTGAGCACAGACCTCCTGCCCTGTGCCTTTTTAATGGGCTGTTTTGTTTTTTTTTGTCTGCGGCTGCCAACCAGCATTTTCTCCTCTGCTGTTGGAACAGCAGAAGCACTGGCTTGTTGGCACGGAAGCTGCTTTTCCCTCTCACTAAGCCTGTCTGAGTTATTATTGCGCTGCAGTCACCCTGTCCTTTTTTGCTTTCTGTGGCATCAGCATTTCCCTGCAATAGCAGTTGCAGCGCGCTGTAACCCCGCAGATGTGCTCCATAAGCATTGAGCCTCAAATCACAGGAGCAATGCTTTCCCCTCTGTGGTCCCCACCTTCATTTTAAATAAGTATTAGGTCTGAAACATGGAATCCTATGTTTTATTTCCTTTATTTGCCTCCATCCACACCTTCCTGAACTGCTGTGGTAAATCCTTCATGCTAATTATTATCCTTTAAGACTCACAGAACAGCAAATGCTTATACACTGCTTAAAATGCAGAGATAGAGCGTGGCTGTTATCCAAAAGCTACAATCCAACCAGGACAGGATTAAGTATATTCAAGGCAAATACGCCCACAATCTAATCAAGACAAAAGAAGAAATCTTGGCTCAGTTTGAGTCAATAGGAGTTTTGCCACTGACTTCAGTGAGGTTAGGATTGCAACCAAGATAAACAAGCATGAGACAAGACAAAATAAAATGGTTTAGAAGTGAGAAGGTTTGTGAATGAGTCATGGGAGAATAAGGCAAGGGATATTTACTTTCTGCGGGGAATGAAGATGAGGCAAAAATGAAATACGTTTATTTATATGAGCCTGAGTGCAGTGAAGAAGTGAGGAGTCCCTACATGCAGAGCCCACACCTCTCTGACCGTCACAGGATGGTCACAAGTGGGGTTCCCCAGGGCTCAGCACTGGAACCAACTCTGTTTAATATCTTTACTGATGATCTGGGTGAGAGGATCGAGTGCACCCTCAGCAAATTTACAGATAACACAAATCTGGTTGGGAGTGTCAGCCTGCTGGAGGGTTGGAAGGCTCTACAGAGAGTACTGAGAGATGGCTGTGTGGCTGCTCTTGCTGTCACTCTGCTGATAAGAAGTCAACACCACAGAATAGGCAGCAAGACACGTCTTCACCAAAAGCTCACTAAATATATTTTTCCTCATTGCAATTTTTCCCTACTGCAAAAATACTGGAGGGTTCTTTACCAGGCTTTAGTTTTCATTTTTTGTATGAGATAGCAATAATAAATGTCCTAAATCTAAGAAAATCAAAGAACCAGCTTTAATTAAAAACTAATAGAAATATAATATTTTAGAAGAAAAAATTAGGGTTTTTTCTAAATGTATCTAGCTTAGCAGGTAAAGTTTACCTAATTTTTTTTTTTCACCTGGTTTTTTCTTGAGGAAAGTATTTCATCATGATACAGTGTGACTATATTTTATAACTGGGAGAGAACAGGATCTTTCACTCTTGGTCTTGCTCTCAAGGGAAAGTGAAGAGGTGATGGGTCTTGTGTTAGAAAATTCTGCCTACCCTCAGCCTCAGGGTTCCTGCCATTGTCAGGATTTGTTGTTGGGGACAGGAGCTACCACTGCTTCATGAGTGCATGCCTTTGGCCACCCTTTGGGCTTTCTCTTTGCTGGGGTGAAATGGTGCTCAAAGTGGGCAAAATGTTATGGCAATCTCAGCAAGAGCCTCACTGAAGCCGCCTTCTCTCTGCAAGGAAAGCTGTGCTGCTCCAGAAAATGTTCCTCAGAGGTACCAGCTCTGAATCACCTTCTGTGAGAATCTGCTGCTTCTTCTGTGAGAATTGTTGCAATCAGCAGCACAAAGTCCAGCTGGTGCCTCTTGGGCACAGGGGTATCTGTAGTGGGACCAACACTATTTAATACCTTCATGGATGCACAGGGCAACAGGACTCAGAGAGTCTGGAGAAGGTCATAGTGGGAGCCAGAGAGACTGGGTGGGTGTGGGGCTACTGGGAGGGCATGGATAACTGGGAGGAATGGGTCTACAGGAATCCAGTGAAGATCAGAAAAGGGAAGTGACCATTCCTGTCCCTTTGGGGAACAACCCCAGGTGCTCCACCCCCAGAGATGCTCAAAACCTGACTGGACAGAGCCCTGGACATCCTGCTCAGACTGATCATGGATGAGCAGGAGTTGCACCAGAAAATCTCCAAAGAGTCTTTCCAGCCTCAGCAGTTCTGTGTCATCCCTACAGGACAGACATAAGGCTTTTAGCAAAATAGGCTGAAGCTAGTCTGTGAATGTACCTGACATGAACAGCATATCAATGTCCAAGTCCTGTTTGTTTGGATAAATAACAAATTCCTTTTCCTAACCCTTTTGCTTCCTATGGAGGGAATTTAACATCTGCAGATTACTCAGGGGTGTCACCTCTCTGGTGTCCCATGCACACACATAGACAAGAGCATATCTGAGCAGCCTGGGCCAACCAGGTACAACTGGTCCGACTCTACCTTTGCTGCACTTAACAGATGTTTCTTCACACACTTGACCGGGAATGAGACTGAGCATTAGTAAAATTGATATGACTGAATCCCCTTATGAAGCTAAAGATAATGTCAGGATAAGTCACCTATAATGATCGTGGCTTCCATTAAAATGTCATTCATGAAACAGCTCTTACCACCTCAGCTTATCATTTCAAATGCATAAGAACTGTCTGGCATCCCAAATACTAACGAGTAGTGACTTATTGAACTCTCTCAATCACAATTTCTTGTGAGAACTGGGTGCAGCAAAGAGGGAGGTAGGACATTTTGGCTCAGTCACAAAGTCAGTGACTTGTCCTTAGGGCTGCTTAGTGCTGCTTCAGGGCTGCAGAGCTGCTGGCAGGGCAACACCACTGCTGCTGTGCTCTGTGTTGAGTCCCTTCTAAAGGGGGAACAGATACAAAATCCACTTTGTTAAAAAGAGACCGTCAAGGGACTGCATAAGAACAGAGCATGAGTAGTGCAAATTTTTTTCTGATAGTCCTATTCAGCCACGAATAAGCAGCACGGACACCTTGAATTTTGGCCAATTTTTTTCAACCTCCATAGTATCTTGTGACTAGTTCCCCTGGAACCTGTAGGTGAGCAGGGGAAGGAGCCAAGTGCAGCCTTGAAGTGCTCTTCTTTCTCTTACCTGGCTTTGCAAAACCCCCCTGGGTTATAAACAAGATGAGCTTCAAAGCAGCAACAGGATGAAGAGGGATCTACACCAGACCCAGAGGTGAAAGTGTGATTTGTGATGAGTGTTTGAAAATAGTGTAGCTAAATCTGTCCTTGCAGGAAAGTTACAGAAGAAACCAAAGACAGCAGTCCAAGAAAAGGTCCAAAGACTGCAGAAAGCACAATAAATGTGGAAAATATTTTCTGTGCTTTTCCATTCTTTCAAATTGACTTTCTTTAAAATGCCTCTGTTTGGTCACACCCACTGCCTTGTAGTGAGGCAGAAAACAATTTGTGGTCAGACCTTATGTCAGAGAGTTCCTGAAAAATTCCTGTTTTCATGTAAACTTCATCCTGCTTCCCTCTGCTCCAAAAAATCACATTCCAGACTATATCTGGTTATCTGTTACTGAAACCATAATATGGTCATGAAATCCAGACTCACCCTCAGCCTGGAGGCATGCCAACATCTCCAAACCTTTATAACCAGAGTTTCAATCAAGTCATTCATTCACCTAATCAAAAAAGCTAATAACATATACAATTTCAGGACTTCAAATATTTTGTCTTCCATGGCGGAATACAAATGAAACCACAGTTTTCTTAACACTGGTGATAGCTGACAGCAACTATGTGATTAAATAACCTCTGCCTGACTCAAACAGAACAGCCTCCTGGAAGGAATAACCATGAGAAAAAAACTAGGTTAAATGGTGTGAATGAAGCAAGATTCAGAGCCCAAATAGTAAGGGTAGGCATAGCCATTGCTGTCATAAAAACCCCAAGGGGTCAATCCAGAAAGATATCTATGTTCTGGGCTGAAAATATAGTGCTTGGGGCAAAACTAAAAAAAACTAAGAAAGCTGATGAAAAGGTCCCTCGACACCCTAATTAAGCCATATTCCATATTGAGTTCCAAGACTACCTTGGCTGGTTTCTTAAGCAAATGATTCATTCAGATAAAAAGAAATCAAGCAATAGTTGGTGTTTCTAAATTAATTTGGAAAAGTTACACTAATTAATTAGTATTTCATGTCGGCATGGAAATTGAGGGAGAATTCTTCTAAGCTAGCAAAATTTTCCCCTGTTACCTGAAAGAACAAGGAGCAAAACCTGAATGCAAATTCCAGCCTTTACTTATTATAGATTTAGGCTTTAAGGTATGGTAAATATTTTAGGCAACAACTGTCTGTAGTGTCCTGAATGACAAAATAAAATAGTCTGCTTAATGTGAGAGATTCAAGAAAGAATGAGACGGATGATCCATGTCTGGATGACATCCACAAGGAATGGAAAAAAAAAACCCTGTAAAATACTGGAGGTCATTCTGGAAAGTGCAAATTGACAAAACAAGCTTGTTGCATCACTGCTGCTGAGTTTGAAAGCAGGACAAATAGGAACAATCAAGAATGATAATAAGGAAGGGGTGAAAATATAAAGGTCTAAGCACAGCTCAGAAGAATGAGACATCCCCCACTCCTTCTCAAATGGTCTTGAAGAAGTTATTGAAATGGACCAGCTGCTTTGGAAACAGAAGAAAAACATCTTGTGAATAGTGGGGCATATTACTGCTTGAATCACAGATGCTAACAGATGATATTAAAGAGCATTTGTAGTTCATCCCTCTACTACCACTTTTCTACTATCAATCTTTTTCCATCAGTTCAGTTAGGTTGACCAGGACTATAAACATATTTTCATTAAAGCTCCAAACTGAGCAACATGTTTCTGCCTTTCTCCCCACACTGAAGCTTGACATCAGTTTGTCAAGAAGCCTTTCAGGGAACTGTTTGGAGGAAAAGGTCTCCTTCTGGCAGGGTTTATAATTTGAAACGAAAGAATTCCCTCCAATAGAAAACCTCCATATGTGAGGTGAGGACAATTACACACTTACTAGTTTTGTAGGCACATGGCAATGATCAGGACCTCTTTATTCAGGATCATCCCTACTTGACCATCTCTGAGCTATCTCTACTGTGTGCTCATGGGTTGAAGTGAACAGTTATGTTTTTCTCATAGTAGATGATACAAACAACTGGCATAGCAGATGAGAACATTCAGATGTGAAAGGCATTATGAGTTCTGTGTCCTCAGCTACAGCATCAAAGTCTATCTCAGGCATTGGAAAAGATGGAAATAGGTTAGCATAACTGGGAGTTGCAAGATTATACAAGATTATCCCCCTGGAATTATTTAAGCAGCATTGCTCTGCCCAAACAAAGGACTTCCACAAGGTTAGTCATATTATTGTTGCTGTTATTAATACTTCTCCCTTCCAAGCTTCCAAAGTCCCAGTGGGATGAAAGGTAGTCAGTGGAGACAAGCACAGGGGCCATGATGTCAGATTAGTAATTAACCTCCTGGACTGTCACCAGATCAAGGTAATATCTGCTAAAATACCATGTCATGTGGGATCTCCTCAAATGGAGAACATCAGTCTGTTGGAGTGACTCTAGAAGAGAAACACCAAGTCAATCAGAGGGATGGAGCACCTCTGCTATGAAGAAAGTCTGAGAGAATTTGGGTTGTTCAGCCTGGACAAGACAAGGCTTTGGTGTGACCTAATTGTGGCCTTCCAGTACCTAAAGGAAGCCAAAAAGAAAGATGGGGAGAGACTATTTAAAAGGGCTTGGGGTGACAGGACAGGGAGGAATGCCTTCAGACTGGAAAAGAGTAAGTTTAAGTTAATAGCAGGAAAAAAAATTCTTCCCTGTAAGAGTCATGAGGCTTTGTCACAGGCTGCCCAGAGAAAGCTGGCTGCCCTACCCCTGGAATTTTTCAAGGCTGGTTTAGAGGAACATGTTCCTACCCATGGCAGTGGAGTTGAAACCAGATGAATTTTAAGATTCCTTCCAGCCCAAACCATTCTGTGATTCCGTGAATCTATGATGAGTTTGCTTAGCCTATTCATCTTGTCACACAAAATGAGAGCAACGTCACTTAGTGTCTTGTTCAGTAACTGCTTATAGAATGAAATGGAATGGAATGGAATGGAACTGCATTGAGTAGAATAGAATAGAATAGAATAGAATAGAATAGAATAGAATAGAATAGAATAGAATAGAATAGAATAGAATAGAATAGAATAGAATAGAATAGAATAGAATAGAAAAGAACAAAGTATTTCAGCTGAAAGCGACATACAATGATCATCTTGTTCAACTATTTATGGTGTGTTAACCTGGCTGGTTGCAGATTGTGAAGTTTCATGTGGCAGTTTTGTGGTCATGTGTACTCTCAAAATAGAACCTTAAAAAGCAGAGCAAAGCAGAGATGAGAGTCTAGCACATCAAAAGATCCTGTTTCATGCTGTTCTGACATTTTCCTTTAGGAGGCCACTCAAACCCATACCAGCTTCCATACTGCTTGCTGTCCAAAGATGGGCCAATTGACCAGTCTGTAGTACCTTGTATAACCATTCACACTTGTGAAAGGTCACTGTAAAAGCACAGCACATCAGAGCTGTGCTGCTTAACACTCACTGTGTACAGATGGAAATGGCTCACCACTGTGGAAAGTAGCTGAGAACAGATCCAATATGCTACACTAATTAAATGTTTGACTGGGCATAACTAGAGGAAAACTAGATGAGAAAGAGAACTAGTTTTTTTATTTGTTAACACAAACATTTATACAACTTTTGTGGTCACAAAGCATATTTACACTTTCTATAAATCCTGAAATAAACACAACAACAACAACAATAAGTTACTGGAATTGCAATGGCTTCAGCAGCTATATCAGAATTACAGCATCCATAGAATCACAATTTGGGTTGGAAGAAACCTTAAAGACTATCTTGTTCCTGACACAGGCAGGCACACTTTCTACTAGATCAGGTTGCTTTAAGCCCCATCCAACAAACCTCCTCCTGATGTTCTGTAAAAAGCAAGCACTTTTGGCATTGTCTCCATCAGCATCTTAAAAAAATTATGATTCCCCTTAGTGACAAAAGCCCAGTTTTCAGATGGTTTAGAAACCTCCTTGGTAAAGATGTGTTCACAAAAGAGACTGTGCCAGACTCTTCCAATAAATTCCTGGTTTTCTAGAAAAACATAATGGGTTTTTGTAGGTTAAAGAGACGTGAAAATCCTCATTTGTTAGGATATTTTTACAATTTTTGTTAAAGTTCTCCCCAAGACATGAAAAACTGGCAAGGGGTAGCACTGAAAGTTGAATTGTTATTCTGGATGGAGACAGTGCTGTTGGACTACATTGTGTTTTTCTGCTCCTGGTTCAGTGGGCAACATCTTTGAATGATAGTACAGAGGAACACCAGAAAGTGTTACAGATATGGCATGAGCTTGGAAGCTTGATTGAGAAGAATATAATATAATATAATATATCGTCATATCATATCATATCAAAATTGTGGGCGCCTCATCCCTGGAAGTGTTCAAGGCCAGGTTGGATGGAGTCCTGAGCAACTTGTCTAGTGAGACGTGTCCCTGCCCATGGCAGTGAGTTTGGAATGAGATTATTTTTAAGGTCCCTTCCAGTGCAAACCATTTTATGATTCCATGATTCTGTATCATTTAATAAAATGGTGCAAAATCACTAACCCTAAGGGCAAGAATCTCAAAATTTTGGTATAATGATAATTTGAGAGTTTATCCTTTGGAATGACAGAGAAAGAGATGGCCCAGAGGCAGTAGTTGATCACAAGTTGAAGTTGTAGAGTGACTAGTATGATCTAATAATTTGCAAAATAGACTGTAATTTGTAGTGGAGAAAATGAAGTGTTACTGGTGAAAAGTCCTCTGAAGATTTGTTCAAGAGAGTTTGAGCAAGTGCTCAAGAACTTGTAGTGTAATAAGATAAAGGAATTCTTGCAAATATAAGTTAAAACCCAACTATATTTAAGATATTTCCTTTTTTGAAGTTTTTAAAGTTTATGGAGTGAATTTGTAGTTATGGAGTTTATTTGTAGTAGTTAAGGCTAAGTTCAGTGGTCCAGATCTATGGCCACATAATAATCTGTTTCCAAGTTACCTGTAGCTCTTCATGACTGATATTGGCATAAATGCCATATTGGACTTTGATGTCCTACTCTTTTCCCCCTAATGCATGTCCCTAGTCCTTTTTACTTCAGGAGACTAAAAAATTCTATACTTTTTTTAGAGCATTCACCTGATGAGATGGCAAAAAGTGAATTCTTGCACAGGTGGGTATTGCACAATTCCAGTCAACAAGTCTCCTTGTGGCATAGCTGTGCCAGCCCCTTCAGCACAACTGATTTCTATACCATCAGCTCTTAAAACAACATGATGGCTTCTAGACTGGAGCTGGTTCACTTCTGGGGTGCTTGAAACACCTTCCCATCCCTTTAGACCCTCTCCAAAAACTGTGCTTTTCATTTAGGGGCCAAAGAGTGGGTTAATTGAAGACATGGTTGAACCAGGGGCTCTGCAAACACCTGTCCAAAAAAATTGTGGTAAAATGCAGTGAAGCTTAAATGTTTGCATCAGGGAAAAGTCATATTTCTTGGGAGCTTGCTCATCAAGTCTAGAGAACTAGTGACATGCACTGTTCTTATCATTTATGAGTAGCAAACTGTTCATGGTAATGTTCTGGTCATGTGTTTGAATTCCTTCTTAAATACCAAACCAGAAAATACCAGTGGTACAGGCAGATGGAAATTACTCAGAGAGAAAATTACTAGAGGGGTTGGCAAAAAAGGAATTCTACAGTTCAGCAATTCAGCCCATTAGAGAGTCTATGATTTTGCAGATTCAACCTGACCCAGTTCTGCTCTAATTTTTCTTTGATTATCTTGCAGACAATATGTCTGTATTCCTATTAGTCTAGCAAATGTTGGTGTAAGCTGAAAATTTCACTTGTATTTTGAAATATCAAAGTATATTTCTTAATTATGGCAGATTTTTCCACCTTAGAATTTCAGTTTATTTCACAAACTCCTGGCCTACAGTCAATTTCACAATTGGTCTTCTAACCAACCTGCTTATAGACACAGAGAGACAGCTGGAAAAAAAAAATCTTTATGTTAATCTCTTCTCAGAATTAAAGATTAACCCAAGATCCATTGACATAAGAGGAATAAAAGATCGGGTGTTAAATATTCTCATAATTTCAGACTCTCTTCATACAAAGTAGTTTTGAATTCATTCCTTATTTTCCAGCTCATCGGCTTTAATTGTAAACTCTTCATCATTACAGACTATGACCAACATGAAATCTTAACCACTGCAGAAGCTTTTTAAGCCCAACACACAAACCTTATATGGGAGTTCCAAAGGGAAGCTTTTTAACTGTTTGAGTCCACATCAGTAATCAGCTCCTGGAACAGGGCTGTGGGAAGGTCTTTGAGCTCTCAGGATGAAAGGAAATACATTTGTAAATAGAAAAACCCCCACAGTTTATTTAAAAATACTTCCTCTGCTGTTTTCTGTAAAGAAAAGCTCTGCACCTTGAGAAGCAAGGAAGATATTTCGCTGGTCAGCTAATCTCTGTCACTGCTAATGAATACGTCAAAGCCTGATGACATAAACATAGAAACGATGAGAAATTTACTTGTGTCATTTGGATCTATCAGCCTTGAAATTGAGATGTTGATTCATCAGGCCAAAATGGATAGTTCCTTTAGACTAGTAAAGTTTCTATGACCACTCATCTTACTTCCAAGAAAACATCTCTAGATGAAACCTGTCAGCTTTAGGAACCTATCAACTATGTTCTGTTTGACTGTTCTGCAAAAATAGCCTTCACGACAAATCTTTTGGCAATAACAAGACTGTTAATTTCTGTAGGCTTGTTTGCAGCAATTAGGTCCAGGAGTGTAATCAGCTGAAACAATTATTTTATTAATGCTAAGAAATACCAGCTCCAGGGTAGACAGAATCATTGTGTAGAAATCCTGACTGGAATAAAAGTTTTGGATCGGGGCTCAAGAAATTTAGAATGACGCAAGGCTTTTTTTTTTTTACAATCTTTCAGAATTAAGATTTTTTGCCGTAATCCATGGGCTTGTTGAATAGTGCAAGAATAAGGTTAACTTGACCAAGCACAGCTGTAGGAAACAGGAGTGGCCTTCCACCAGTTTGTGGCATATTTACCTACGATGTGAAAAGTCCAGTCCAATTTCCTTTTCTGCTGCTGACAATTTGAGCTGGCATATCCCAGGTCAGTGAATTAATGACAACTCTCTGTGGGTTGCCCAGTGGTGGCACACAATCCCTCCTTCCCACTGCCCAACTCTCTGCTGCTGGGGCTGTTTTATGTTGTATAAATAGCTAATCATGAGTGCTGGGGCAGGCTCGCAGATGGCATTGAACTGCCAGGTCACGGAGTCATTCAGGCTCTCCCTGGCTCAATTCCTCTATTGAAACACAGCACAAAGGTTCCAGCAGATGGGACGATGAAAGGCCAACCCTCCCCATGGCCCACAACCTCTGATTAGGACATTTATTGCAAATGTAGGAGTCGTTCATCCAAATCCTTGCTTTGAACTTTTCCCCCTGTCTTTTCAGAAGTCTCTCACGCCCACCATCCCTCAGTTTGTCTCTTGTGGAAAAACCATGAGGTGGCCATAGCCCCCAATGCTGCAGGTTTTACAGATGTTTGAATTAAGTAGGGATAACACAGAAAGCAACATAGGTTCATGGTGTAGCTTGTTATGTCCCACTGAAAGATGAACTCCCTTGGGGTCGGCCAGGCAATCATTGCATGGCCGTGCAAACCAGTGGAACAAACATATTGTGTCATAGGATCCTACTATCATTTGTAAAGTTTCATGTGGCCAATGCTCTGCAAATTGATTCTGCCAAGAAGGGTGATAATAACACACCATCCACTAGACCATCTGGTCTTTCCTACCAAAAATATCTTATCCCTAAGGGATGTTTAGGGATGTTTAATGTGTGTTGTGGCAGGGATTATTTGGGGGTATCAAATAGTTGCTTAAACCATATGCAGAGGAAGATCCTCCCCTCACGGTCCTGGCTGGTGTGGGGTCCCGTAGCAGAGTCACTCAAGCTGTGCTGACTTGTGCTGGTTGAGCATACAGCCTATCATATTTAGAAACATCGTATTAAGAGTGGTTATGCTCCTAAACTTAATGAAATTACAAATTGGAACATCTCTAGCAAAATTAATGATCCAGAACATTACACTCAAGCAGAAGTCAGCCTTGTCTCGAATTTTGAAGGTCATTTGGAAACATAAAAATTCAGTTTTATGCTTTAGAGCTTTGAACCAATAATAAGGTAAAGGGGACATTTGACAGTGAGGGTGGGAAAGTGTCACAGTGACATTCAGAATAAGGTGGTGGTCACTATTTCTTTCAACTTGTCCTTGTGACAGGGCAGAAGAGGGTTCCAAAAAAAAAGATCAGATGAAGAAGATGTCTCAGCTCAGACATTTGATGTTGCCCTGTTGCCAACCTGGCATACTTTTTCTTCCTCCTGCAAAGCCATGTTAAGAACCAGACAAATTATGTATTTAAGGAAAAATCAGGATGAAAAATAAAATAGCTTGAGTCAAGCCAAGCAAAATAATTAGGTTTATTAAGTGGAATGAAAAAAAAGCACCCAAAGCCTAACTCAAACTCAAAAAGTGTCCCAGGAAAGCAAAAGATTTTTAGGGGAAAAAAAGTATTGATTTAAGTTCAAGGCAGTTTTTCTGGTTTTAGAGCAAAAATTGGTTTAAATTATTTTCCATTTCCCTAATTTTGTCAACACTTTAATTTTTCTTTTTGCTTAAAAAAAAAAAGAGAAAGAAGAAGGAAGGTTGTTTATTAATTGGATGGTTTTAAGAAAAAATCTTCCTGTTTTTTTAAAGCTTAATTTCTCATTTTGCAGATTTAGAAAGCTATTTTTTTTTTTTAACATAAAGAAGACCCCTGCATGGTCATACATTGATTTTGAGCAAATTTCCAGATAATTACTTATCTGACTGTAATATTTTCTCTAGCTCTACCCAAGACCAACAGAGGGTGGAGACATTAATAAGTCCTAAGAGAGAAAAAAGGCAAATGAGGAATGGACTATTGAAAAAAAGATATTACCCCATAAGAAAATTTGTTGCAAGCAGGGGAAGAGATATGAGTGCATTAAAAAAAAAAAGCTGATCTTACTGCCCTTGGCCAAAAATATTTGAACAATTGTGGCAAGCTAGTCACAGAATAAAAGTGCCTGCAGTAGGAATGCCTCATTCCTTGATCCAAGTCATACATGATAGGAACTAAACATGTTCTATATGTACCTCATTTTTCATGTGTTACGTGGCAGTAATAAATGTGGCATATTGATGTCTTGAGAGTTTAAAGATGTGTGTGGAAGTACAGAGAGAAACCCTAAGCTAACTGAAATCCACAGCATAATTTCCTTTGTCCTTGGGTTCTTCTCTTCTACTTCTGCTGTCGTTCTTCTAGTTTCTCTTTCACCCAAAAGAATAGAATTTTGGAACGGAGAAGTCAGAGGATGTCTCTTTTTGTGCCCGTCTTTGATGTATCAAGCCTTGTGCACACACAAGGAGAAATCCTTCCCCCAGATTCCTCACAGCTCCCAGCAAAGCAGTGACTAGAGAAAAAGAGATATTTGCCCATTAGCTTCCAAACACTGTGGCTGACCTGTTCCCTTCTGGAAGTGAGTTCAGGTTTAGGAATTGGACAGGAAAGCTTTTCCCCTGGCCCACACAAGCCTGAGTTCCAACTAGAGATAGCAATATGTTTTCAGGCTTTTTTTTCCTCTCTCACTATCCTAGAAAGAACATTAGTATAGTTAAATTTTTAGAAAGGGCAATATTAGCAAAAATGGAAAAAGTAAAATTAAATCAATACAAGGTAATGTTCAAGATGATCAGTGCTGAAATATCATTTTGAAATTTTCAGCCTATGAAAATACCCCTAGATTGACTTTTTATCTTCATTTTTGCAGGAAAAAATGCTTTTATATTCACATTTTCATGGGAGGGGAAAATTGTTTTCCATGCAGCTCTATGCTTCAAGTTGACAGCTACATTTTTCATGGATATGAACACTCAAGCTGAGGTTGTCACTCAAGCAGCTTGAGCTGATCTCATGCAGGGCTTTGAAAATGACCAGAACTACCCTGAAATTTTCCTGAGGAGGGAAGAGCCCCAGGACAACAAATGCTTCAGGGCCATGTTGCTATGCAGACCATTTGCTCTGTTCTGACCCCAAAAGAGCTTTGAATCACTGATTGTAGATTTCCTACACGTGACAAGACAGAATTCATGAATCCAAAGCTTTAACAGAAACCCAGATTGTTGGTACATGTCAGGAGGCAGGACTGGATCTGTGGGGTGTGGTTGCTCACTGCTCCAAATCTTATAAATATGAAAATCAGAAAGAGAATGCCTTAGGGCTCTGAAAAGAGAGTTAAAATCTCATGCCAACCCAAGTGTAAAAGGACTGGCACAAGAACTTCCATCCCTATCGGCTGTGGATTTTTTCCTCAATGTCCAGTTTTGAGAGCTCAGTTTTCACAGAATCCCAGAATTTCAGAGTAGGTCAGGTTGGAAGAGACCACAGAGGGTCATCTGTCCAACCCCCCTGCTCCAGCAGGGCCATTCCAGGGCACGCAGCACAAGATTGTGTCCAGATGGTTCTGGAATATTTCCAGTGAAGGAGACTCCACACCCTCTCTGGACAACATGTTCCTGTGCAGAGTCACCGAATAGTAAAGAAGTTCTTGCTTGTGTTCAGCTGAAACTTCCTGTGCATCTGTTTCTGCCTACTTCCTGTTCCTAATCTGCTTGAGGTATGAAGGGACTCATGGTTTTCGGTTATTTTCCTAATTTTAAAATAAAAATGAATTCAATTTAAAAATCCAGTTAAAGCAAAAAAACAAACAAAAAAACCTTGTCTAATTGAGTCAATGACAGCAAATTGAGGCGGGGATTATCTGGGGAAAAGGGGAACTTGCATTCTCTCTTGATATGTTCTTATGGAGATCAGGCTTATATCCCTGAATCACGACATCTGCATAATGAGGGCTTCAGTTTTGGGTTTTCCAAAAGCTAAAAGCAACCTTCCAAATCTTGTGCAACCTGCTAAGCTGAAGGTATGAAATGTGAGTCAGGCGCAGAGTTGCAAGGCATTAGAAGTAACCTAAATGTGCAACCTGCTCTCTTTCAAATACCTCATCAATCTGGAAGCTACACTCCCCATATGTCTCTTGTGCCAATTCGTTTGAACTGTCAAAGAGGTTGTTTTCAAAGGACTCAAGTGACAGCTTAGAAATCCATCTTGGTGGGTTGGCAGGGCCTGGAAACTGTGTATCTGAACTGTATAGAGGTCAGATGTTTAATTTCATGTGGGTTCCTGTGATTTATAAATGCCCCAGCTTTTGATACAGAACAGTCTGTGCTTCCTCTCTTTGTCAAGATGTAATGCCTGCCTAGGGACTGTTCCCTTCTGCCCAGCATGTACAGTTGCAAAGCACAATGTCAATTCTAAAAGAGACAAATAGACTAATATTAATATTAAATCAAAAGGGGAAGCAGGCAGGTGTCCTGTGAAGAAAAATCCTGGTGAAAGGACGTGTCTTGTCAGGCTTTCTCTGGACACTTCTCTTGATGGTGGTTTGAGCAGCATTACTGGGCACAGGTGAAATCAGCACTTGTTACAGGCAAAGGAACTTGCCTGGTAAGATGTACGAGGGAGAAGGAAGGAATTCACAAAGCAGTTCTGGTGAAACATAACAAAGCCTTAAAACACTAAAATTCTAGTATGTTTTTTTTCTGCATAAACAAGGGAAATTCTAGAAAGACACAGAGAAGTGGTTTGCCCAGCTTATGCAGCAAAGGAGGAAGGAAGTTTCCAAAGGAAGGTTCCTTCAAAGGAAGGAACCAAACCCATGACAGAGGGGCTGGAACTAGATGACCTTAAATTCCCTTGTAACCCAAACCATTCTCTGTTTCCTGAGTTACCCGCTTCGCCTCACTCCACAGAGTCATTTCTATGCTGCTTCCCGCAGCCAACATACTCAGTCGTAGGAATAGTTAGGAGAACTCAAATGTGGCTTCCAAACTTGGCCTGGAAACACTAAAAGACCAGAAAAAGCCAGGACATGCCAAGAAATATACTTTTGATATCAGCAGAATGATTCCATCCCAGAAATCCTCAGACACTAGGAAAATTATGGGATAAGAAGGGAAAGGGTGTTCTGTTTTTTATCTTCCTTTTTCCTTTTTGCTTAATCTTATTCTCTGTGATCTTGTATGCTGGGCTGTAACACAGAGGGCAACCTGAACTGAGTTTTGCACAATAAAGCACCAGACTGAAAAGGCCTCACCAGCACCATCTCTGCAAAGCTCATACGTCGCCTGTGTCTCCGCGCCTCGCAGAACTGCAGCTCTGGTGGCATCAGCAGCCACCTCCTGGTGCGGGTCCATACATTAAGTGATTATTCTCTCCAACCCAGACTGATGGAAGGCTTCTTTCCTTGGCAAAATGACTAAGCAATCTATATGTTTCTGCTTTTTTTATGACTTGGAATATTAAACCGCTTTTTGTCTTAATTATTTGTCTTTGAGTAACTTGTCAAAGAAAAGGCAGTAATATAAATGGAACCAGTGTGTTGAATTTCAACTTCTACTTGATTTCACAGCTATTATTTCCCTATTATCAAAAGGCTTTTTTTTTTTTTGCTTGGGTGTGATGGAAGAGGAGGGTCCATGAATACAAAGTACATTCCTTTGTATTTCCTTAAAGACCTCCTGGTCCTTGTAGCAGATCAAGTAGGAACGAATCAGCCCAGACAATATTTGCTTTGCAACACAGGTAAGTCTTGTGTGCACTCCTAAAGGCAAACCTTCCCTCCGCTTTCCCTTAAGCTCTCAGTGATGTGGAGGCTCCAGATGAATTTTCTGTTAGTCAAAGTAAACTCAGCCAGCGGAAGCGCAAACATCTCACAGCAACTGTTTGCACAAAGTGGTTGATGGATCACAAATACAGTTTCCTTAATCTCGAGTGTCCTTCCACACCATTCCTTGTCCCTTGTCTGTTTTTGTGCTGGCTTCCCAGGACAATGGAGGGACGTATAGCTCTTGGGGAACACTCTCTGAAAGCCCATCAGCAACTTGACATCAGCACAGGACGATGAGACCACTTTTAATTTCTCTCCAAGTGTCTAAACATCACTACCTGGTAAGAACTAACCAGCAGTGTGCCCAGATCCCCCAAATATGAGTGCGCTCATCTTTGTTATACTCAAATACCTATTCTGCATAACTGAATACTTTGACACTGCAGAAAGAAGGAAGAATTCTGCCTCTGTCTCCTGCTTCATCTCCCTCACAGTGGTACAGTACTGACGTGTGGATTGCAAACAGCACCTGCACCAAAAGGTGGTGCTCTGGGTAAATGGTTATTCTTGCCATGGTTCTGGTTGGGATGTTGTGGAGTGAGCCCTGCCTTTGTGGTTTTGCCCTGTCCTTGTGCACTCCTTCAAGTCATTAACTACGGCAATGCCAGCAGTCAGCAAATGCCAATGAACATTTATGTTTGTGAAGAACCATGGCCATTTTCATCCCCTTCAGCTCCAAATATTTGCTTTTCCCCTTTGTAGGTGGTCCAAGCGCAGCTTTATATGTTTTAACAGTCCAAGAACATCTGTAAGATGTTTATGCCATGCTTGGAAATAGAGAAAGGGAGAAGCCCTAAAAGAATAAGTTCTCAATACTGTTTCAGGGTATTATATAGAGTCTTCAATACTGTTTCAAGATACACTGTACTTCATCAGAGTCTCCTGAGCTTTCTTTTGAGACGTTTAGAAGATCTACCCCACCACACCAGAATGTATTCCAGCATGGAGAAATATTTCTGAAAACTAAAATTACTCCTGTGCGTGCTGTCAGATTCAAAGTGATAGACATGAAACTTCCTTCCCCAGTGCTCTTGGTGCAGATGCAGGTAATATCTCTTCAAGAAAATTAAGTCCAAGGTAAAGACCAAAGCTGATCTAGGCAGTGTCCCATTTTGCTGAGAACTCACCCTGTGCCTTGGGAGACGTGATTGCAAACCAAAAGAATAAATGAGAGAGTTATGCCTAACATGCCATTTCATATATTACCTCACTAGAGTGATCAACAAAATAAAGAATAAGCTACCTTTCTCCTAGCTCATGTGTTCTCAGTGTAGGGGTGCACTATGTAAGTCTACTGCCTACACAGATTTATGTGCAGATCCCTCCACACTAAACACTGCATTCCCTTTTCACATGGACAGGCAGCTCTTAGACCCCACCCTACACCTCTGTGTTTTTCCTGCATTTCCAAAGTAGCATGCCATGTTGCAGAGACACAAGCAGTATGCAATCCTTTCCCCAAAGTGTCACAGGCCATACAATCCTTCTCTTAAAAGAAATGAAAAGGGCCTCCACTGGCTTTTGTAAATGGCAGCCTCCCATCAAAAGCAGAGACTCGGGACAGGCCAGAAGATGCTTCTCACTTTGTTCTTAACACAGGTAAAATGAAGTCAATGGAGCCAATTTATTCCTTTTGACCATTCTGAACATAAAGCAGCAAGAGTCAAATGCAAGACTATGTTCAATACAAATTTAAGGGTTTATTCACACTGAGAGGCATTTCATGCTCAAAATTTGAGAAAGTAATCTACAGCAAACAGCCACAAAGCAGAATGAAATATATAGACCAGGATTATTCAGCAGCTGGAAATTTGAGTTTTGTTTATGGAAACAATATCTTATAGGAATTACTCAAATTCAGAGTTCACAATTATTATTAATGGCATTAAGCAATACATTCTGTTACATTGTAGATTGTAAAACTGGCCCTTTGCCAACCAGTTACCTACTGGAACATTCATTATAACACAGGATTAATTCAGTCCTTTGGAAAAGTGCTCAGGCAAGTGAGTTTTCAGACAGCAGGATAAAAAAATAAATGGATTGCATTAAGCAAAACGTTTCTGTTTGTCCAAAGCAAGCAATTTTTTTTTTATTCTTTTGGATTCCTACAACTGAAAAGTAAGGGAAAACTGGTTTGGGGTTCAGCCTTATTTGGGAGGGAGCCCACAAACTGTCAGGAAAACACTACATCATAGCAAAGCTCCCAAGTCTTCTTTCTTTTCCTCTTTAAATTGTATTATAGATTTTGTTTTTACAAAAGGAGATTAAAGATAAAGGCAAAAGGCTGTCTTAAAACCCCCAATTCAACAGAAGAAAAGAAAATAAAATCCCTTGTTATTTTTCTCTCAAAATCTGTGGAGTTGGGCCCATGACTCTTAAGTGTTTGCCCTCGGTGGAACTGTGGATGGTCAGAAACTGAGTCCAGAATTGACCCAGGAACCTAGAAACAAGGGCCAGCCTTGTCAGTGCTTCAGGGTGCTGCTGTCTCTTGGGCTATCCCCTCTCCTGCTCAGCAGTGCCAACTTCCAGTTATTTTCCAGTAAAATCAGACAATCAATCACATGAAACTATAAGGGTGAGATGTGGTCTGTCAACCCTTTCCAGCTGGGATCACTCTGCTTGTAATACCATTGCAGATAAGTGCTGAATCTCTCCAAGGAACAGTTTTAGTACAACAAAGTGGCAGAATGGCTTAAATTCACCTCTCAGTGAATGAATGTCTCAACTGGTGGGCACAACCTCATGAAGCAGTACTGGGTTTCACAGGGACCCTCAGTTTCACTATTTTTGTACTTCCCCATCCCTTTGCCTCTGATGTTTGCCCTGTCTACCCTGGCGTGTGGGAATCATATTTTCCTATGTGTCTCTGGAAAGTGCCTCACTCTCTGCTGGTGACTCAATTTGTAATCCACGGTGACCTTTAGGCCACCAGAATCATCAGCACAATCCTATTTACATTAATGGTAAATAGTGTGTATAAAATAAAAAGAAACCCTGCATATAGCATCTCTTTTTTTTTTTTTTTTTTTTTCTCTCCTCTCTCCAAAAGGTTGAATTAGTATACATGCTATGGAATCTCCACGTTTTTCACTTTATCTGCTACAGAGCTTGAACTTTAGTCTTTGGGTCCAAAGGGAGAAAAATCAATAGTATCATACTGATACACAGGAAACTTTATTAAAGCAGCCATGGGCATCTCCACAACCTTACCCTATCAAGCTGGCTTGCTAATTGGTTTGCAATAGTGTGGCAGCCATGGAAATTACCCGGGTCTGTCTTGTGAAAATCTGGCTCTATCAGCATCAAGAACACAAACAGCCAGGGAAGTGGGCAAAGGTCGCTTCCTCGTTGTTGGGAATAGAAAATGAAGCTTGTTAACATTCTGCTGCTGCTTCTTCTAGGGAGAAAAAAAACCACATCAGTGCTGCAGGGAGTTTTCCTCTGGAGGATTGAACAAAGATGATCAAGCTTCTCTCTGCTCACTTCCACTAACCCATCAGGTTTTCACTGACGGGGAAGCCTGAAAAAACCTGCCAGATGTGTCAATTCATACCTGTCTGAAGTCTTTAGTTTAGAGTGCTTCTCTTACTAGTCCATCACAACATAGTCTCTCTCCCTTTTACACATCATCTGTTATCTTTGCTGAGCCCTGGCTTATTGCTGTGCTAAACCAAAGTCAAATTCAAAACGGCCTGAGAAACATCAGTGTATCAGCAAGAAAGAATTAAAAAGTTATAAAGCTTTTGCAAGAAATCCCAATTATCAATGGAAGAGGAGAGACACAGTCTTTAAATCCCCACTGCCACCAAGCTTCAGTCCAGAAAGGAAGAAAGGCTTTGGCTGGCTGCAGGAGTCTAAAGTTGTGTCTCTAAGGCAAAAATGTGACTTTAAGGGTGGTGTTGCCTTAGTGAGCTTGTGCCAGAAAGAACATGTAGGAGATCCCAAGGCAGCAATGCAAGGAGCAACCACTGCTGACTAAGCTCAATTCACATCAGGTGTGTTAGCCTCACAAAATCAGCACTGAGTTGCTCTCTGCTTTGCACCAGGGTTTCTCCACAGGATTCTGTGACAGAAAAGACCTGACATCTTGCTCAATCCATCTGAAAGGCCAGATGAACAGAAGAAGATCTTCAAACCTATTTTTCCCCCTTGCAAATCTTTAATTCAGAATGTGGTCCTCAAAACGAGTCAGTTTAACCCCTTAATGATGCTGAGGAACTTCAGCATACGGCTGAAGCAGTAAATATGGGCTGTCCTTTTCTCCAGGAAATTGAGACCTAAATAGGAAGTTTATGTTATGTATGCAATCCTCCCTAAAGAAAACTCCTTTGGGACCAGTCACAACTCAGACAGAAACCATTAATCCATGTCCTAAAGCTTAACAATTGCAATTTAAAATACACAGAAATTAAATATAGTTCGCAGCCAGTTTTGATCCCTGTTCAATCTCCTGATCATCTGATCCTAGTGATAGGTTCTTGGCACTTGGAGGTATTCCCTGTTTGTGTGAACATGCAAGAACTGACAGGATCTCTTTCCCAGGAAAATGGATTGGGAACCTGGATGTTCAAAGCAGTTCCCTGTAATCCACATATCCCCACACAGAAGTTCTCAAGGTTAAACTACCTTTAGGACTCATGTGTGGCCATCCTGTATGTAAAGATCTAATTCATGATCTTAAATCTAGATAACTGCTTATGCTGGGATAGGACCCTGAAGACTAACTCAAAATTTTCTATCTGTTGTTGTTGTTGTTGTTGTTGCTGTGGTTGCTGTTAAAAAAATAATGTAGACAATTTGTTGCACAAAGCATATGGAGGAATCATAGAATGACTAATGCCAAAATGGAACCTTTTTTTGGTCATAGTTTACTATGAAGTTATTTTTAATTTCTCCAGCCAGGTCTCTGGGGATGATTTCAGCATTCCTATGCAATGGAAGGAAGCTAGTTCAGGGATTGTTATGCAATCGCTTCTCTCCTGACCTGTCCAAAAAATTAAAATCCTAAGGGGTCAGTGGATTAGGAACAAAAAACCAACTAAGAATGTATGAATTAGGGCTTCAGGAACTAGGTTTGAAGGAAATAGAGGATTTCAGTGTGAAATTTGATGTAAAATTTTTTTTCGTAATATGAAGTGGTTGTGTCAAAGTACGAGAGTCTCATCTTCTTGTCCTATTTGTTTTTCCATTAGCCTACTGACACCAATAGAACAGCTTGAATTTTCAGAAAAAAAGAAGAAAGATGAATTTTCTGTCATCATTAAAATAATTAATACCTTTTTTCAAGGGGAAAAGCTGATTTATTTTTTTTTTCAGGTGGAGCAGGGGACACCAGACAGGAAAACAAATTGATTCAGAAGGCCATTGAACTCTACAAATAGCTCGAATCTCTTCAAACTAGTAATGATTTGCAATAGTTTGTTATCATGCTACCAGAGTCTGCTGAAATGTCTCCTCCAGCACCTCACATACAGAAGCACACACTTTAAATACAATATTAAAGATACCCTTGACTAGTAAAGATCCTGTCAAAGTATGCTAATCAAATCCAGCTTTGATTTCATGCTTACTTTTCTGCTCATCCCAATTGTAAAGTTAAGCTGTAATTAATACATAAGAGGCTGGTGATTATACAATATTAGGCTGAACATATAGAGTGAACATACAGCATTAGATTGCATTTCAATAAATTAGACATTGTAAAGAAATAAGATCAACTCACAAGGTCTGGTATTATCAGGCTGCTAACTTATCTGGGTGATGATCTTGAGCTCTTGCATTGATTTCCTGCTACGGGTGACATCTACATCTGTGTGTGCATGCCTATATGTGTGCAAACTGACTAAACAGGTGCTCTTCCCCCTTTAATTTTTTTTGAATTGCATAAATTCATATTATAGAATATTCTGAGTTGAAAAGCACCCACAAATATTATCAAGTCCAACTCCTGGCCCTGCACAGGGCTAAAGAATCACACCCATATGTCTGAGAGCATTGTCCAAAATATTTCTTAAACTCTGGCGGGCTTGGAGCTGTAACCACTTCCCTGGGCAGCCTGTTCCAGTGCCTGACCCACCTCTGGGGCTATGTCACCCAGGGAACCATTGGTATTTATTTGGAAAAGGGCCTGATAGGTGACTGCCATGGCAGAAGTGGTGTCCCTCCAGCAAGCAGAACTGGAAGTTATACTCCCTCCCTGCCTGCCTGCTCAGAGACAGCCCAGAAGAAGGGACAGAAAATGTAATGGAAAGAACCCAGCATTAGCCAGCACCCTGCTGCCAGAGGGTGCATGAAAACTAGAAGAGTCCATTCAGACAGCTTGTCAAAGACCTTCTAAGATCTTCTTTGCATCCTCCTGACAGTAGAAAAAAAGGGAGCTTTCCATAGTCTGAAATTCTTAAAACTAGAAGAAAGCACATACGACTCTAAGAAAAGCCTTGGGATTCATAATTCAGCTTTATAGCATAGGAAATCACACTAACTGTAATAAATAGTGAATAGCTGAGATGAGGAAAAAGTAGCCCCCTATGATCCTGAACCCGCTTGTGCTTTCTCTGGAGTACATCCGGAGCAATTGCAGTAAAAAGAAACAGCAGAGGTCCAGACGCTCAAAGTCAACTTGGCACCATAAAAGTTTAAGGAGTTCATCCTCTGAAGAGCTCTGTGGCTCAAAACATTTTTATTAAAAAAAAAAAAA
>VZTJ01005972.1:42259-72246 GCA_013397795.1 Orthonyx spaldingii
TCAAAAAAAATTTTAAAAAAAAAAAAAAAAAAAAAAAAAAGGGCAGGGAAAGGAAGGTTCTGGTTCTGTTACAGAGAGAGGTTTATTGTGCATGCAGGGACTGACTGCCTTTAGCTGCAGAACCACACCAGAGCTGTGCTGCCACGGCTGTGGCATCCCATCTCCCTGCACCGCAACTAGATCACATGTGAAAGCCTAAATTATGCAAATGAAAAGGCTCCACTAATACTGTTGAAATATTCCTGGAGTGTACACTTGACAACCTCAAAGTACATTTCACACCACTAATGACTTCATCACTAACACAATTGTCATGAGTCAAGCAGTTTCCATAGCAACGCCCTAGTACAGCTGTTTACCCGTATAAAGTACTGCACCTACTTAGTTCCATATACAGACAGATCACTAGATTCCTAGGTACTGAAATTGAAATAATTCAATTTTCAGTGTCTCTCTTTATGAAGTGATTCTGCCAGCTATAGGTATTAGCATATCAATGTGACTTTGACAGGGTCTGCTGCAAAAGACATATTTTGCAGGCACTTCATGTCAATTAGCGCCCTAACTGTTTCATGGAATAATCATTCCTGCCAGATTAAGGTCAGGCTGCAAGGTAATTTAATTGGTGCCATTATATCTAGGGGGAAAAAATGCTCTAATAAAGTGCACACACTGTAGCTGGCAGTGAGGATGTGCTATGCAACATGAAAGGGATTGCCTTCTTAGAACGTGTGGGCAAATAATTTAGAGAGAAAGAAATAAGATGGAAACAACGTCAGATGCCTTGTTTCCAACAAAATTCCAGTGAATTTGACTAAAGGGGGAATTTTATTTTACTTGAAGTGGTACTACTCATAAGGGAGGAAGCACCAAAGAAAAATAAATAAGAAAACTAAAAGGATCCCCTCACTCTGTGCACTTCTTCTTATCTTGCATGAAATGATAAACAGTTTAATTAAAAATCTGATAAAAACCAAAACAAAGTCTCTTTTTCCCATGGCTGTGATGGCCACAATGTAACAAGCCAGGCAGGAACCTCTCTGGCTTCCCTGTGGGAGCAGGACTGTGTACTCTTTCTTGCTGCAGAAACTTTAAGCCAGCAACTTGTTTCATGAGCAGCATGAGTTCAGTTTCCTATGGAGTCAGGCAGATTTCCCCCACCTATCTATAATTCCACTTCCCACACTTTTTCCACTCTCCCTCCTCCCTACAAGAGCCAGGTCCAATGATGCCCAGTGAAGGTGTCACGACACGACTTTATGTCAATATGAGTTGGAAGTGTCAATCATGTAGTGATTGTGGTCTGCTTTCTTCTACCTTGAAAGGAACAGTAATTCAGATCTTTTTTAGTTCTGCAGGCCTTGGTTTTCACAGAATTGGTTTTTTGGGTTTTTTTTCCCCCAGAAACTTGATTTTCCTTGAAGCACATGTGGTTTTTTTTCTCTACTGTCTAAAGCCAACCAAAGTTTTCAGGAGACTGGCAGATGGGTGGTGCAGAGGGTTCCCCAATATGACAAGCTTACAACATAGGAAAGTGATGAGAGAATAAGGTTTTTAGTTCTATATCCACATACCATGATGACTTATCTAATGTTAACAAACTGGGGCAGAGCCAGGAGTTGGACTTCGATGATCCCAGTGGTTCCCTTCCAACTGGGGATATTCTGGGCTCAGCGTTGTGGTCATAACCATACTTTAATCACCAGTATAGCAAAGATTAAGCCAACTGAAGGATATATAGTGTTAATCAAAGGCTCAAGGTCCATTTTTCAGTTATCTCAACTGTCTCATTTTCACAAACTTCATCTAGGCTGCAATAACTTAAATAAAGTTGAGGATATTGTGACAGGTTCAAGAACAGCAGAGAAAAGTTTACTTTGATTCTATATAACACAAAGGGTTTACAGTGCCTTTGTCAGGATACTGCAATCTGAAGCTTTTATGTAGCACTATTTTTTTTTCAAAGAAAAAACCATATTTCTAAACTGCAATTTCAGACTGGTAAATTTTGCATCCCTAAAATACTTGTTTTTATGACTTTGAATTATGCCTAGGATGCTGTGCTGTGAAAACACATCGTGACCAACTTAAGCTCAAAAACAGATACAAGAATGTAAGAATGGAAGTTTTCTTATTTTCTGAATAAAAAAAAAAAATCATATATAAATATATCAAATTCTGCCAAAACAGAACAATTTTGCAAAATTGAAGCAATGGAGAAAGATAAGATTCTGAATCCTTTAAATTTCCCTATGAATATTTCAAAACTCTCTATTCATTATTACTATTTCCTTTTTGCATCCACTCAGGCTTACAGTGGAACTATTTAAGAAAGACATAGGAAAGATTCTTTTTCTGCTATGAATATTGCATAAACTAACTGATTAAGGTCAAGCAAAGGTAGATTATAAATGGAAATGAAAGGTTTTGTCATTATTATTTTCCTTTAAATGTCTGCTAGAACATTTTGTTTCAGCACCCCATTTGAATGCATTTGTTCAGACATAAATTATCCATTAAAATCCCCATTAATCCCATTACAAATGTAGTCTATCTTCCTTCATTTAGTTCACCCTTGGTCATGAATGCAGGAACATGGATAATAGGGTGAAAGACAACACTTGATTTGAGGGCTCAGCAGCTCAAAGAACTTCAAATCTCTTAGATAATTTTCTTTATTGAAGTGAAAGTGTTCAGGTTTTTGAGGTGATAGATATTGTAGCCACAAACTAACAAATTATAGAGTCATTTAGTTTGGAAAGGACCTTTGAAGTCATCAAGTTGCACCATAAATTTATCATTGTCAAGGCCATCACTGACCCATGTCCCCAAGTGCCAAATCCACATGGCTTTTAAATCCCTCCACGGATGGGGACTCCACCCATGCCCTGGGCAGCCTGTTCTTATGCTTATTAAACCCTCTTGGTGAAGAAATTTTCCCTAATATACAACCTAAACCTCCCCGGCACAGCTTGAGGCTGTTTCCTCCTGTCCTGTCCCCATTCCCTGGGAGCGGACCCTGACCCGCCCCCTGTCCCCGGCTGCTCCCTCCTGTCAGGAAGGTGTGGAGAGCCAGAAGGTCACCTCTGAACCTCCTTTTCTTAAAAGAGTATGGTTTAGTGACAGCAAGCACAGATTTAGAAGCTTGAATTTACTTTAGCTTTGTTTATAATTGATCACCCTTACTCTCTTTCACTGCTTATCAAAAAGAACAGGAGAGCATATAAATATGTACAGAAGTAGAATGATGTCTCCCATGTTTTCCACCTGCCTTTCAACACAGACAATGAGGACTATTTTTAATACGGTTCTGCACGCAATGTCTAGATGCAAAATTCCCACTAGATAACCAGTTACACTGTCAATAATCTGAAACTGTAAGATGCTTGCTGGTAGAAATTTAAGTTTTGCATTCTAGAACGTGTAGGAACAGTTGAAAGTCTGCATCGTTGTTGCTGCACGAGCATTGTCATAAACCTTTCTGTGGCAGCTGAGCAAGGAAGCAAAGACTGAGCCTATTCAGCAAGAATCTTTGTTGAATCATGAGACTGACATGTTGTTTTTCTCTCACCTGAAAGAGGGATTAAGTGTTAAAGCATCAAGTATTGCTTCAACAGTAGCACAGCAGTGAGATGAGCTGTCTGCTGTGGTCTGGATGTTGAGCTCCTGCTCTTTTCATGGACAATTCATCCACATCTATAAGGGTAACTGTTGTCATCACTGGGCCATGCTCACATGCACATGGCTTGTGGAAAACATCCTGCTCTTCATCAGGAGATCTGCATGAGGTACTCTGTACTACTGTGCAGATCAACTGCAGCTCTGCTGTGGCTTTGGCTTCCATTTGCAATATTACATTGTTACGCTGCCTACAGCTTCCAGGTACACCCATGCAACTGCATGGGGCTGGAGGAGGTGAACGCAGTTTTGGCGAATTATTAGAATTGTGCATGTTTTTGTTAGTAATGCAAACTGCATCCTGCAGGAGCCCCTGAACCCTGGGCAGTGGCTGGCCAAGGATGTGGGAGGTAACAGTGTACAAACAGATTGATTTTCTGCTTGCTTTATGAAGTGTCCAGTTCCTTTTTCATCTTCTGTAGACTTTTTCTTCAAAAATACCTTCCTCTTCAGCTCCTTGTCGTAGGAATGAACTTGTTTCCTGAGTCCGTAAAAAGCTGTGTTCAATAGAAGAGATTAAAGGAGCAGAAAAACATCTAGATCATATAATTCTTTCTTTCTTCTGTTTTCTTTTTTAATAATTTCTGAATGACATAGTAAACAGGCAATGGAAAGTTTTCACATTTGTGCAAACATTTTATTTCAAAGGTTGTCAGACAACAAATAAACTAAACAGATGACAAAACCTGATGAAAACAGGGAAAATATTGTCATAAACAGAATTCATTCAAAAACACATTTCCATCTGGATGAAATCCCCTTCCGTTCTTTTTTTTTCTAATCTTATTTTGAATGCAATAATTTTTTAACAAAGCTTTCAGCAGATCTGGAGATATCCCTCTGATGCTAAGACCTGACTGCTTAATTGCCATTGGCTTTCTTTTCATCAGATGAAGCAAACCAGATGAGTTTTGCCAGGGATACCTTAATTGCCATGAGAAGACCCTTTAAGAAGCAGGCAACATTATTTCATCTGTACTGTGTTTACAACCTGAAACAGCCTCATTTAAACATCAAAAAACCCATTATCAGAAAAAGATACTTCAGATTTTGAATGCTTGCATATAGCTGCTACGGTGCTTAAAGGAGAGAAAGCAGCTCAGAACACATGCAAAGGAAGAATCTATTAAGTTATAAACTAAGGAAATAAACTTGAAAAAGGCTTTAACGCCTGAATTATATTTTATTTTTTTATAAAAGGAAGACAACTTGCAAATGTATATCTTTGGAAAGAGGAGGCAGCAGTGAACAAGGACAGTGCATTTCCCAGTAGGAGATGACTAAGCCAAAGGATAGCTGCAGGATGTCAAGATGTACTCTGCTGTCACAAAGATTTTACACATAGGCTGGACAACCTGTTCAATAAATCAACATGTATCTATCTCCCTTTTTTTTTTTTTTTTTTTGTTTGTTTGTTTGTTTTTTTTTGTTTGTTTTTTTGTTTTTTTGTTTTTTTTTGTTTTGTTTTGTTTTGTTTTTTGTTTTTTTGTTTTTTTCCCTAGATATCTATGCGGAAACTTACAGCTGCATTTTAATGTGTGCAGAGTGTTTTTTAACTTGGCATAGCCTTTTCATCATTTCCAACCCTATGCTACCTCTGGGGGGTGAATGATCATTATGTAACACAGCACACATGGTACCATGTGATGATCCTTGTCCTTGCTGAGGAACGAACAAAAAGAAACTGAAAAACCACAGAGCAATATTAATACAGAGGTACACACACGTCCTAGTTATTATAAACAGGACAGACTGGCTGCTGGGTATGTTTTTCTCACCTCTCAAAAACACTTATTGATTTGAGTGGGAAATGTTCTTTCCTAGCTCATACAGACTCTGGTCTCTGGAGTAATTAAAGGTGCAATTTGTAGTTTTTGAATCAGCTTTTGCATTGAAAGGAAGAATTTCAGCTAACTGCAGTAATCAGAGAAGACTTGTAATAACCTCTTGCTCATCCTCGTGTTAGTCTCTTATGCACTGCACTAATTCATCTCAGAACACAAAATAAAGTGAATTTTTGAGATCAGAAGCCTGCTGTAAAGCTGGAGAAGATCCTCTGGTGGTCATAATATAAAAGGAAAGAGTGAGATTTTTGCATAGGAAGTTATAAAGAAAACTGATCAAGACCGAACTGAACACATTAAAGACAAGGACTGATCAAGAAACTGGCTAAAACAGAGACAAAGCAACCTGGGCTATGCCACAGCACTGATAATGGGAAACATCAGCAGTATGCTTACTTATGAGTAGAAGTTTCCACTGTAACTCCAACAAATCCAATCTCTGCTGTCCCTGTGAAATGTAGCCAATAGCCAAAGTGTGTTGGAAACTCTCTGACTGGGAGAGAAGAATCAGGGGATATGCCCATCCATAACTGAATGGTTTGTTCTCTTGTAAAGACAGACTCGGTCAGGAACCATGAGTTTCTCATGAACTGTGCACTGAATTCATATTTCAAGAAATAATGCCATTTGCAGTGGAAACCACCAGGACCACCTCTGCCACAGACAGCCATGACAGCAGCAAAATTCTGCCTCAGAAAGTAGCAGTAGATTCCAAGATGTAACCAGTGGAAGATAACAGCATTTGCAGCTTCTTATGTCATAAAACTGGCTCTCTCAGGTTTGGGAAGAAAAATAAGAAAGAAATCTTATCTAGTCCTGCTCTTAATATTCAAACTTCCTTACGAACTTTCAGAAGGTTTAATGTTTTGTGTAGATGTTTTAGGAACCTTTTATATTCAGCAGCTTACTTCTGTCTTGCTGTTTGACCTTTTATTTTGCAAGTGGACTAACCAACCTGCTAACAACCAAAAAACAACATAAAGTGCTTTGAGAAAAGAAGAATTGGAAATGGCTAATATGAAATCACAGAATGGTGTGAGTTGGAAGCGGTCTTAAAGATCATCCACTTGCCATGGCCAGGGACATCTTCCACCAGACCAGGTTCCTTCAAGCCCCATCCAACCTGGCATTGAACACTTCCAGGAATGGGGCATTCACAACCTCTCTAGCCAATCTCATATATACATAATTTTTGAAAAATTGTATTGATTTTCACCAAAACACTGTATTATGTCTGAGAATATGAAAACAGGGATAGGACAGAAAATTAGCACCTTGCTTCTGTGGTTTACTAAATCGACATGGGATTAAATAGATATTTGTGTCTACACTGGATTAAGATCTGGGTATTTGTCATTTTAATTTTGCCTAGTGTTTACAGTCAAAAATTCTTTCATACAGACTCTTTCCTTTAACATTTATATGAAAATATCACTATGAATTAATACAAGGCATGGACTCTGATGAGAGTTTTATCTGTCAAAAGTGTCATCCTCCAAGTCCACAACTCACTATGTATACAATAGCGAAAAGGAGGAAAAAAGTACCTGCCAAGTATTCACAACATATTTTCAGACAGTAGCAGTAACACTTAGGTTTGAAAGAATATCAAAATAGGGTACTGCAATATGTCCAAATCCTGCCACATTGCAATGTTTCACATTTAAAGAAACAGAAGGAAAAAATGATTTGCCAGGTTTCAGTGGATCAGTTGCTGAGTTATGAAGCTAGTAAAAAAGTTAATATATCAGACACAGAGAGTGTGGTGTAACAAACCACATAGAGAATCATGGAATGGTTGTGGTTCAAAGGTATCTTAGAGATCATCTTATTCCAACCCCACTGGCATGGGCAGGTACACCTTCCACTAGACCAGGATGCTCCTTGCCCTGCTACCCTCACTGCTGGGGATGCAGTCCAGAACACAGAGGGTTTCTGGGCTGTGAGGGCACGTGGTTGGCTCATGTTCACCTTCTCATCAACCAACATCCTCAAGCTTTTCTCGCCATTGTTGTTCTCAACCCATTCCCTACTCAGTCTGTACCTGTGCTGGGGATTGCCCCAAACCAGGTGCACATTGCACTCAGCCATGCTGAACTTCATAAGGTTTGCACATTCCCACCTCTCCATTCTGTCCAGGTCCCTCTGGATGGCATCCCTTCCCTCCAGTGTGTGACCTCACCACAGAGCTTGGTGATGTTGGCCACCGTGCTGAGAGTGCATCAATCCCACTGCCCATGTCACCAACAGAGCTGTTAAACAGCACCAGTCCCAGTCCCAACCCGTGTGGATGCCACCCACACCTGGCCTCCTCTTGGACATTGAGTTGTTGACTGTAACTCTTTGACTGAGACCATCCAGTGAATTCCTTATCCATCTGAGTCATCTGTCAAATCCATGCCTCTCCACTTTAGAGACAAGGATGTCCTGTGGGATAGTGTCAAATCCTTGGCAGAAGCCCAGGCTGATGAAGCCAGCTGCTCTTCCATCATCCACTAACACTGCAACCCCAACAGAGAAGGCCACTGAATGTGCCAGGCACAATTTGCTCTTAGTGAATCCATGTTGGCTGTCACCAGTCACCTCCTTATGTTCCATGTGCTTTAGCACAGTTTCCAGAACAAACTGCTCCATGATCTTGCCAGACACCTACATGAGACTGACTGGTCTGTAGTTCCTAGGGTCTTCCTTTTTCCCTTTTTAATAATGAGGGTTATGTTTTCCCTTTTCCAGTCAGTGCAGACTTCACCACATCACATCTACAAGTTCTCAAATATGATGGATAGTGGTTTAGTAACCTAGCACTCTCCACACCAACTCTAAACCTACCCTCTGTCAGTGTGAAAACATTCCCCTGTCCTGTCACTCCAGGCCGTTATGAATAGTCTCTCTCCACCTGCCTTGCAGGCCCTCTTCAGGTACTGGATGGCCACAATTATGTCACCTCAAAACTTCTCTTTTCCAGGTGGAACAATCCCAATTCCCTCAACCTTTCCTCCCAGCAGAGCTGCTCCATCCCTCTGATCAACTTGGTGGCCTCCTCTGGACTGGCTCCAGCAGCTCCATGTCCTTGTGCTGTTGGAGCCCAGGGCTGGAGGTAGCTTTGCAGGTGGGGTCTCACCTGAGTGGGGCAGTGGGGCAGAGGGGCAGATTCCCCCCCTGTTCCTGCTCCCCACACTGGGTGATGCCAGCCCAGGATGCCGCCCAGGCTGTCCTTGAGCATCACATTCCCCACCAGTATATCCTTGCTGGGATCCAGGTTAAGTGAAATGTATATAACTGTGTGCAGGCATGATAAGATGACCAATTTGGACACACAGTGTGTGTGTTCATGGGTACATTCAGAAAAATGACTTAGAATTAAACATAGATAGTGCCCAGAAATAAGAGATAAAGAGTGTTCTAAGGATAGGAGGAACCGTGTGGCAGTAGAGCAGCATTTACAGGGGGAGGTCAGGCAAAAAGAAGGATTTTACACCAGCTGCAGGGAGAGAAATACTAACTGAACAACACTGATGCCCTAGCGGGAGTTTCAGAGGTTGAGCTGGGAGTTACTCTATTTTTTATTTAAGAAGAAATGCAAAGCATTCTAAATTATCTGAGGATGACCTTAGAGTATAATTATGAAAGTTTAAATTCAAATCTTTTTACAAAAGGTCCATTAATTCTGAGAGGATTTTTTTCATACAATTCTTTTTTTTTTCTAATGGTGAGATTTTTTTAGCTTGATTTGATTTCATTTTACAGCTTCTGTGCATGAAAAGACAGAAAATGATAATCTATTGTATATAAGGTGTGTTGTCTGAATTTCTTTTTCCTGAAGGTAGATTAAACCAAATATTTTTTTAGAGATACCTTAAAGATTCTGAAAAGCAGGAAATCTGCCATGTTGGCTGATGAACACCTACAATATGCTGCAACTGTCACCAGCAGAAAATTGGGTGTATTTTCAAGTTTGAATTTTTCTTACTTTTAACTCTTGAGCATTCTTATATATTGGGTCTTGAAAATTAAAATACTCATTTCTGTCCATTATACTTCTATGTAATTTTCCCACATGTCACTACTCATGCACAGTACTAAAATCACATGGAAAGGCTTTTTTCCTAAATAGAAATTGATAACACTTGCCCTCCATCTGCTTTTCTTTTCTCATTCCGTTTTATTTCAAGAAGCCACAAGAAATTTAGTAGCTTTTCTAACAATGCTGAGTAATGATCAGGGATGAATGAGGGTCTTTTGAATGAGTAAATTCGTTAGGAAAATATCCCAACAAACCCATCAACAAGACATGGCTCCAGAGGGATCTGAGTTATTCATGAAGTGTGGTCAAAATCAACATAAATTTTGTGGCCAAGAGAGCTGAAAGAACATTTGGAAATATCTAATATTTTGTATTGACATTTTTGGAAGAAGAGATCGCAATTTTTCTTTCCAAGTGTCATTTTGTCTGAAAAGTTGGAAAACATTTGCTTTAAAAACAATCCTATAATTTTAACATAGCAACAATATTGTGTATTTTCCATGATATTTCCCTTTTGGTATTTCTGAGATCACATTTATTCAAATATCAATCCTAAATTCCATATTGAGACAGTTATTTTCTTATATTTCATACTTTCGAGATTAATTTTCACTTATTTTTCTTTTTCACTGTCTTCTACCTTATAAATTTGACCCATAGTTTCTGTTGATGGGTGTTGCACATTTTGTTTGGTTTATGAACTTACTTTAATAAATTTTGAACCTCTGGTTAGGCATTTCACTAATTACTGTACTCGTTACTGGTCATCTTAAAACCATTGTAGCATCTTCAGGTTTTACTGGTAAAGATTTATCTCATTGATACAAATGCTGAAGCTAGCTGGATGAAGACCCTAATCCCTTGAAGACTGCATTAGCAGCAACCCAACTCATATATTTCTCCATATTAAAAACTCTGTTTCAAGACCTGTCAGACATGGAGTTTTAATCCACCTAATGAGTGCCCTGTTAATTCAATATAATGTGCCAGTTTTAGTCTAAAACTCATGTGGTACTAAGTCAAATTCACTGGAGAAATTCAAATAAATTATGTCATCACCACTGTCTTTACCAGACCTGAAAAGTTATTAAAAAAAAAATAGTGTTTGTTTGACAAATCTAATTCCATGTAAACATGTTGACCAGTATTACTTATATTTTCAACCTCTAATTCTTTTTTGACTGAGTCCTGAATAATATGTCCTGTAGGTTGGTCACACTGACATCTGACTGACTAGGTTACTGAGTCATCTCTTCTGACCTGTTCAAATGCAGGCATTTCACTGTCAGCCGTCCAATCTTCAGGAAATTTCCTCAACTTTTCAAAACTTGTTAAAATATGGTTTGAACAGCTACTTCCTTTTGGGTCACCATAACACATATACATCTCTGATTATTTAACAGTGACTTATATTTTCCTCTATACCAGATGGGCACCACTCTATTGCTGCTTTATCTCTCAAGTTCATTCTCCTGCTTCACATCACTCATAGGGCAGAACTACATGCTTTAATATAAATTTTTATATTTTAATCATTTTTAATACGTGATAGAAAACATTGTATGGCATCACTGCATGCACATTGAGTAATGAACAACAAACATTGAGGCTTTTTTGCCCTAATACATTATATAATTGCATTTTTATATATTTTCATGTGTTAGCCTCTCCACATTATGCTGGGGTTTTTTTTCAGATGTCCTATAACTTATTTCACACCTCTTTTTAGTACATATCTCAAACCCATATTTTAGATGTCACCAGATTATGAAAAGTATTCCTCATAGAAGACATTCATCTATTCATCAGCAAGGTGGAGAGCGGGTTTCTCTTTCTTGTTTCCTGATTTGTGCCTTTTGCTGTTAAATTCCATTGCTTCTTCATCAAACAGGAGCAGTTCAACTGGAACTGTACTTCTTTTCTCACAAAGAACAAAAATTTGTCAGGCAATGGTACCCAACTCGCAGTGTTTCATGAACTCTTTATTATTATTCAAAAACCCCTAAATCCCAAAGCCTATCTGTAACAGAACAAGGCATTGAAATTCCATGCCCAATTTTTTCAAGCATTTCACCAATGCTTCTCAATAACTTTTTTTAACTCTCTCTTGATAAGCATGCCAAAAATTTGTGTTTCACCATCACTGTTAGTAAGACTACTGTACTTGGGGGAAAAAAAATAATGAAATTGTATTGTGAGAAAACAGAACATGCTGCCATCAAGGTCTCAGCTCACATACTCAAGAGAAAACAGTTGCCAAGGGCCAATTTGCACATTATTGTTTAAATTCTTAAGGAAAGGAAGGACTTGGCCCTGAACTAGAATTTTGTGACCAAACCAATACATTCAAGTCTGCATGGCTAGTTTAAGAAAAAAAATATGCATTCTATTTCTATACAATTAATTCTGGAAGGAAAAAAAGCCTTTCTAGAGTAAGTCAGGTCTCTGTAAGATTTGGTGAGTCAGAACACAATAGTTAATGGAAAAACACAGAGGGATATAGGTCTCCTACTTTCTGATTCTGAACCTGAGACATTATCTGTAGAGCCATCACAGGTCTTGTACCCCCTGGACTTCACAATGTTTTGCTCCCATTTGCTTAGAAGGTGTGAAGAGTGACTGTGCCTTTGAAAAGCTGTCCCAGCTCTTTCCTACATGGCACATTTCATTCTCCCAGGCCTTATCTCAGAGGTTTAAAAATTAAAAAGCAGGATAATATGGTTTCAATTTGAGATGATGCATGAATTGTATTATTTAATTAATAAAATTATACTCCTTGGTACTATGACTCACAGCAAGTTTTGTTTGCCCACAACATGGTGAAAAGACAAGTCCTGAAATACCAAAAAACTGAGGGATAACATGGACAACTTGTTAGACATGACAGAAAACAAACTGGAAAGAGTCAGGAGTCCTCTGGGCAAGTCAACACCAATGCACACGGAAGCTATGGACTAAATCTTGGAAGCTGAACTCTTAACCCGAGCCATTGAGTACAAGAACACTGAGTCTCCTCTAATGTTCTGCAAAGTAATTCTGAATTCAACACTTTTGCAAAGTTTTAAACCATTTATACTCAAGACCGAGAAACTGCCAATTTTATCTCTCTGTCATGCTGCAAAGATCTGTTCAAGATGTTCACTTATAACAAATATAGAAATAATAAATCTGCTTTCTGAAACACACTTTGACTAGGAGTTCATTACTGCCTTGAACAACCTTTATATTGCCTTTCACAATGGTGTCTTATCTACAAAAGAAGTTAAAGTGCCCAGAGCCTGGTTAGAGAAAATGAAGGTGGAAGATATGTTCTTACATTCCTCCTATTTTCATTTTTCCTTTCCTACGGTTATGAGCAAACTTCTCTTCAGTCCATTTCTGTAGATGACTTCCATTTAATCTTTTGTTCCTCTTTCCAAGAACACATCTTCAGAGTCAATTCAAGCTTCAATACATGGCAATTACTAAGGAAATAAAATACTATTACCCCACACCTTCAAGCATTTTAGACATATTCTTCTTGGCTTTTCTGTTTTCAATATCTAAAGTGCAGCTCTCCTTCAGTACCCTTGAAGAAGTACTTGCTATATTGTGCATTATTTCTTAGCCACAGAAGGGATAAAAATATCATCTTCAATTTATGAATCATTCTTATCTTTACTCTTCACCTTTAGTTCTTTTTGTGCTTCCTTCTCTCATAGTCTTCTAAATTATTTCTGGAAAACTAGTGTCACTAAATTGGAACACTTTATTTTGCTACTACTTTTATCAATGTTTTCACTCCTGTCATCTTGAGGAAGTTCAGCCTTACTCTTTTGGCACTCAATAACCTTACACCAGAAACCTTTTTTTCTTTTTTTTTTTTTTTTTCCTCACCCACTGCAGGGCTGTGTATTTACCTTTTTTTCCCCCCCCCCCAATGCCACTGCTTTGTCCTAAACACATTTCTGAACCAAAGTGCATTGACTTTTACTAGAGGCACATAGTTCTCTGGCTCTGATTTCCTCAAAAGCTGTATCATGGAAATGAAACTAAAGGACACCATTCACAAGGGACTCTCTTGTCTACATAACAAATAAGTGTCAAGGATGCTTGTAGAATTAAACAGTAGGGCAGTATTTTAATGTGCTCCAAAGAAGGCAAAGAGCTATTGATGGTTAAAGCATCAAATACCTCCCAATCACTCTACCCAAAATCAGTTATGAACATACTTTATATCACTATTTATGGCAGTGGAAGAAAGGTATTTCTCTCTGACCAAGGAAAATAACAAACTTACAGACATCTGTTCCACTAAATAAATAAACATCTATTGCAAGGGATCCCATTTTACACATAATTTTATGTATTTATTTTTGCATATTAGTGAACATGAGCAATGTCCAGGCCTAAAGCATGGCCTCAGTAGCAAATTTAAAAGGCAGTTGGATATTTTGTCAATGGACATTACTAACTTACTAATATAGCCCTGACCTATGAGGCAAGGGGATTAATACTGTGAGGTGAATATAAAATACATGGAGATATGAAGGTTACCAACCAAGACAAGAGGTCAGGGCAGACATATTGGACTTCACAGACTGAGTGGGCAAACAGTTGCTTCAAATCACAGCACCTGAGAAACCTCTGCAGCTCCCCATCCAGCAGCAGATACAAGATGTGCAGGCTGACTTCCCCAAGGGGGATGTGCACACCAAAACAATAAGAGATCAGCCCGCCAGAGCAGTCACACAGACAAGATAGAATGGCTGGGCACGTTTTCAGTAACATTCTCTGCTTTTACAGCATTTTTACACTTTGGAAAACTCTCCAAAATATAAACCAGAACCACATGGCTGTCAAGTCATAGATATGTGAGCCACAGGAACCCCCACAAAAGCCCCACCACCTCTATTGTATTCCCTTGCAGCATGATAAGGTTTCTCAACATGGCCTGAAGTTGTGTGGGCTCCAAACTGAGTTTCAGAAGGACCCAGCAGGAGGCAGGTACATTACACAACAGTTATGACTTGATATTTCTCTTTCCCTGAGCATTTTGCTGCTACTATACAAATTCAGTCAGTTTTTAAGTCTGATACATTTATTTCAAAATTTAGAACACACTATGGCGTTTGTGAACCACACAGAGCTGCCCACAACTCTCAGCAGTAGAAGCACAGTGTTTCTCTCTACCTTTATTCCAACACAATATCTGCTGAAGTCAGATATAATAAAGACCCTACACATGGGAAATGGCCTCAAGTTGTCCCACGGAAGGTTCAGATGAGGCATTAGGAAAGATGTCCAGGGCAGTGGTGAAGTCACCATATCTGGAAATGTTAAAAAAATATGTGGATATAGCACTTGAGGACATGGTGCTGCTTTGATGGCTGAACTTGGTGATCTAAGAGTTCTTTTCCAACCTTAATGATTTTATGGTTCCATAGAGTGGAGTGGTAGTCTGTCCTCCAGCCTTACAGATGCTGACTCTGGTTTGTAAGAGAGCTTATAAATCAGCACAGATTAATTCTGTTCATAAATTCTTCAAAATGAATTATGTGGAACTCCTAGTGCAGTCTTATAAGTGTGTTACACACTGAAGTTCTTGAAAGTTCAGTTGCAAGAAAGGACAATATGACAATCCCCATTTTAACACAACAATCCCCATTTTCATACAGCGATTCCCATTTTACACAGAAAACTGAGGCACAAAGAGGCCAGCAACTGGAGGGTTGACTGTAAGAGGACTTCTGAAAGTCTTAGAAGATCCATGTTGAACTTGTTTGCCCGTGATCACTCCTAAAGATTATGGCAGGAAATTTCCCCAAGCCTGGGGAAGAAAGGTGACAGGATATGGAAATAGGGTGTTGCAATTAATTTTCTCGGTTTTTCAACCTTATTTCTCACTTGGTTTCAAATATACATTTTAACAGCTTTTCAGCAGCTTTAGGAAGGGAAGAAACTGAGAATGCTGGAGGAGCAAAGGAACTAGAACAAAATAAATGAAATGGTGTGTGCTGACTCACATATTTTTAAGACTTAGATCCCTGTTCATTCAAGGTCAGGTTAGGCAGGGCATTGAGTAACCTGATGTACTGAAAGGTGTCCCTGCCTATGGCAGAGAGTTGGAATGAGATGGGTGTTAAGATCCCTTTCAACCCAAACCATTCTAGAATTCTACGATCTTTCCTGAAAGATGATTCTGTAACATGCAAAATTAATGGCTTGGAATTTTACTGGCTTTCTAGTGAATATTATTATATTTCTGTTCATTGAAACAAACAAAACACTCAGAAAAGAAGGAAGCTGGAAAAGCTCTCTGGCGAGCCACCTCAAGGAATATTTTGTGGCAAGACACCACAAATGTGTACCTCAGTTTTAACATGTAGGTTCCTACAATGTGTTGTAAAGTGCTGCACATATATATATGTGGGTGTGTATGTCAGACACCACAAGTATTTGAAATATACTCAGAGGAAGACAGTCTCAGACCTGTTGGATGTCTGTTGTGGAAATGAAATGACCCACCTTATGCCACCACTGCAGAAGATCAGTCTGTGATAAGAAGCAAGCTGTAAAAATGACATGGCCAAGAAATGAAAAATGTAGATGCATAAGGATATCAGCTCTGTGTGAGTGGATGGTTGGGATGAATAGGTTGGAAAATTAAGAATAGGGCTAGGCATCCTAAAGCTTTACAACTATGTGCTGTCAGCACAATTCTCATCTTATCTGGATTCACACACAGAAGAGCCTTCGATGGTGGAGTTACTCTTATTTACACCATCGGGGTGATGCTTGCAGTCTCCTGCCTGTAAGTGGCAAAGCTGTCAGCACAGCTTTGTCTGGTGCTATTTCCAAGTGATGCTAGTGAGGACTTTGTGTTAACGAGGAGAGTAGTCGAGTATTGAAGTAGTTAGGGAAAAATCAGATCTCTTTTGTTAAAACAAGAGGAGGGGGGAAATAAAGAAGAAAACCAAGGTTTGTGTAACTATGTATATGTGAGAGAAAGCACTGGTAAGAGAGCAAGATGTGTGAGGGGAGACCATTTGCTCAAATCGGATAGCATTACTAATACATAACGACCCTGCCAGCAAGGCACTGCACAGCTGGAATTAATCTGAGAGAATGTGTGTTGCTGCACAGACAAGCGCAGAAAACTTCCCCCGTATGAAGGCAGCATGAAGCCCTGCCCTGTGGCTTGGAAGCAGTTCATCAGGCCCTGACAGCACCAACATCTTCTTTAGGCCATCAGTTTGGGGAGAGGAGAGAAGTGCTCTCCGCCCTGCTCAAAAGAACACCCAGGAGGAGACTTTTGTTTTATTTCATGATATTATGCAGTCCACAACTGTGTCTCCCCTCCCTGCTTTTTTTTTTTTTTTAAATTTATTTTTGTTTTAATTACCTGGTTAGTTTTGTTCTTCTCTTGCCTTATTGCGTTGGCTCTGAACCCAGTTGAAAAACTGCCATGACTTATTTACACTGAGCAGCTATTCAGGCCAAAGCAGCTGCTCCATTTAGCCAAGCACCTCTGTGCTTCCCAGTTTCTCTTCTTGTTATAATATGGTGCTTTCTTTTAAATCCACGCTGTGAGGAGGTAGTAGTGAAATGTATGCAGCAGATGATGGTTCTCTCTGAAAGAGGGTTTTGAAAACTCAGTGAGCCCAGGGTCATTATTAATAAACAATTCCCCAGTAAAAGACAACTCTATCCAGAAATGCACTACAACCACAGCTGGTTTTAAGCAGATTCATACATATGTGTGGTTTCTTGCCTCCGAGCCCCTCTTTACTCCAATCTGGACCTGGGAGGTTTCTGATTTGCATCAGTAAGTGATTTACCCCGAAGATTTCAGCTTGCCAGTGTGACCTAGTCTCCTTTTGTTATGTAGCAGAGATCCCTTCCTACACAAATGTAGCCATGAGGAATTGAGGGAAGTAAGAAAAGTGCTCTGAAAGGGAAATAATGTGGGTTTAGTGCAGAAAATGAGACAAAATGCAGCTTCTGCAAGGAAAAGATATGACTTTGAGGGGAAAGGTTTGTCCTGTTTTTGGTGAAAGTAACAGCAGACATGCTTATTCATACACACACACATACAGTTTAGCTTGCAAACATTGATTTAATGTTCATTTCACCCCTAATTATCCTCCTAATAGCTATTGAAAGTCTCACATAGTCACCAAATTGAAAATAACTTCCTGTGTACCACTTCCAGTTACTGCATGAATTATGGCTTTATTGCCGTTATTAACTTTCCCCAGCTGTAATGTATGCCTAGTCTTGAATTACCCCACTGTAGGGGTCAGTGACTCCAGCATGGTTTGTAAAATGATTTTCTTGTTTTTTATTTCTTTCCAGCTCTTTGTTGCAGTCTGACTATACAGCATCCCCCCCTAAGTATTGTTCCGGCATTTAACATTACTCCTCTTCTATCTTCCGCTTTTTCTTCATTTCTGTAGAATTTTCCTGCCTTTCTTTTGGACTTCCATCACTCCCAGGATCTGACCCAATCACTATGTTCCTCAATTTCTGGTCAAAAATTTCCCAAGTCTCAGAAGATTCCCTCAGGTAGTATATATCCAGCATATCTACTTCTAAAAATATTTGCTCCAATTCATTGGATTGGGGTTTTGCCAGGGCCATCCCAGATAGAAAAGAGCTGCTGGAAAAGCCAGAGGTTGGCTGCAGAAGCCAGCAGAAAGTCACAGACCTCCACCAGGCACTTCCACAGATCTCACCACACACTTCAGTGAGATAATTGAGCCAAGCTGTGGAAATGGTGTTTGGCTTAGTGAATAATTTGTGTTTGATAGTCTAAGTTGAGCTGGTAGAGTCAGTGCTAGATTGATTTTCCTAGCTGAAAAAACCCCAGAAATTAAACAAGCAAATGAGTTAAAAATCCTCAACACCCTCCACCCCAAATAAACACAAAACCCTCCTTCCAACCACAAATTGTGTGCCTGATTTCTCATTCGATTTTGCCAGGCTTCAGCTTCTAGGCTTGTTAAACCTTTCTCATTGTTTTTTAAGAATTTTGGTATTTCTTTTTCTTCCAGAAGTACTGAATTAACTCCATATAGTCTTTTTGAAAAATTAAGCAGATTGTATACCCAAAGTTTCTGAGTAGGAAGCATTTTGCCAGCTCTTAAATAATTGTGTGAGTTTCTTCCGTAATTCCAGCTTTCCAACATGCAGTTTTTCATGTAGAAACGTAAGTGTCTGATCTAGATATAGGATCTCAGTTTTACTATATAAATGCATAAATCATGAGGTAATGGGGAAGAAAGAAGACCTAAAATTCCATTCTCACCAGGGTGTTCCACACCTGCAATGATTATCTTCATGACTTATCCTTGTCTTTCCTAACATTTGTCTCATGGCCTGTTTGGTGTCTTCCGTGGCCCCTATCCACTGACAATAAAGTCAGGATTCATCTTACTTCAGCTTTGATCTGCAAAAAACAAGGGTGTTTTGCCCCTTTGATAACAAGGGGCAGATCCTGATAAAAGGATATTCAGCATTTTTTGGGTGCCCACTTCTTTTCCCACTGATCACAGCTTTAGGTAACTATTTTTCTCCCTGGCTGTACCCATTAGACATCAATCACATATTGTAATGTTTATTCTGCTCTAAATGTGTTTTTGGGCTGGGAACCAGATTCCTCATCCTCTTACTGAGGACAACATCAAATGCTTGATATTGAAATGCTAAACACATATTTCTTAATTATGAGAAGCTTAAGGAAAATGAGCTAATTAAAGCTTTCCTTCAAAGGACATTGCATTTCAAGGTCAGGCTGGAGGGGACTTCAAGGTCAGGTTGAATGGGACTCTGAGCAACCTGGTCTAGTGTAAGGTGTCTGTACCCATGGCAGTGAGTTGGACTAGATGGTCTTTACATTTCCATTCCAACCCAGGCTATTCTCTGATTTCAACTTATAATACAGCCACTATCAGTCTGCAGTTGGAGTGTGTGGTTTTATTCCAGCGTAGGCAGAGGTGTAACAGAGTGTAACATCCCTTCATGTTGAGATTCTGAGTAATGGTTCTCTACCCATAAGGGTTTCAAAGCCATGAGATGGAAGAAGAATGATTTATAACAGTAATCTGTAAAGGCTCTGTTTGCATTTCATCATTTACTTGAAGGCTCCAAATGGCAACTGATCTCTCTAAATGGGAACTGAAAAAGAGAGACTTAAAATGATTTTAGCCAAAAATTTCTTTACAGACTTGAGAGCTTGTGCGATTTCACTGTCAGTAGCATGACCAAAAGTTCCAGAGAGTTTTTCAGCAATACAAATCACCATGCATTTCTGGAAGTTTCATACTGATTCTTACTTGCCCATAAATAGCACAACATATCACCACACCCGCTGGTTCTCCTGGGTAGACAAAACTGAATTTCAGAGATGCCTGAAGGCTTCTTTTTTTTTTGTGCTTTTTCTTGGATTTCATGTTTTCTTGCAATAAATGCAGAAGAAAAACTCTAAACATTTCTTAAAAAGAATTTATATATTTATTGGCACATAAACAGATGAGAGAGCTTGTAGAGCGGGTGCTCTGCTCCTGAAATGCAGCTGTACATTGGATGGACTGTGACTACTAATGAGAAGATAAAGGCATAAATGAAATCAGCAACTCAAGAAAAAGGATATGATTTAGAACTGCAAGAGGAGAACCTGAAGTTTTTATAGAGGTTGTATTATCTGTTCTAAGTATTCAAAACTGGGGACTTTGAGGATAGTTGACTGCAAGTCCACAGTCACTAAGCCCTTCCCTTGGGTTACACATTCATTGCTAGGGTGGCATTATTGCAGGTACAACAGTTTCACTGGATTTACTATAGATATATTTTAGAAAAACATATCTAACATTCCTCTGTGTTGTACTATTTATTAGGGGTGCATTAGTCACTCTAATGATACTGTGCTCATACCAAGCATTAAGTAACTGCTTTGAGATAAACCACATAACCACCACTTAGAAATCAAAGATTCTCTCTACAAACGCACATCTGTTTGTAATGGATTCTCTCCTGCACTCTCCTTCCCTGACATCCCTCTCCCATCAGCTGGTTCATCACCAAAGCACAGAAAGTTGGTTTTGTGGGAAACATATTGATTGAATTTCTTATCTGTGAAATCAAAGTGTATAATGAATCAGTCTGCAAACAGTGCTCCCTGACAAACAGCATCCCTGTCAAACACAAGGACTGGCCAGAAATCAAATATCTAGGTGTTACTGTTTACTAAGCAAAATCATCAGATTGTCTTTATTCCCCAAAGAGTCTATAAAACCCCAGTTTGATTTCTATTTAATAAAAACAAGGTGGTAGGGTCGGAGGGAAATAATTCAAATCTCCTAATGTTTTTTGGGATTACTGGCTTTGAATGGAATTGATTTCATATTATGGGTTTTCATCTTTGCCTTTCACTTGATACAATATATTAAGAAAAGAACACCAGGCACTAACTTATTCATACTGTTAAACATATTTTTGATTATCAAGTGGTCAAATAATATTTTGCCAGCTAGCCTAAAAGAAGAATTCTGTGTAAAGCAGTGCAACCAGTTTGTTCAAGCCATATTCAACTGCTCAAATTCAAGTTCCATCTTTTTAGATACATAAAGGATTTTTTACCATTCCTCTTATATCTCCTCCCTAAGCGTCTTACATTCATTAAATGTACACTTTTCTAACCAGACGCCACATCAAAAGAATGTGGAAGAAATATTCTCCATATTTTTATCTGTTGGAAACAAATCTCAAACAGGTTGTAGTCCAGAGCCTCAAGATAATTTTGATAGTTAAATCACTTAAATTTCAACAGACATCTTAGAAGGTTGAGGAGCTGGGTCCAGGTGATTTGTGCAGACACAGAGGAATTGTTTGGTGGGGAAGCAGCTGAACCATAGCTACCTGACATTTGTAACCATTTCCTAACCTAGGATGATCCTTTTCCTGACTGTTGAATAGTGTTTTTTTACCAAGGACCAAAATCACAATGGAGGGAAGTACTTTTTTTTTTTTTTTTCCTAAATGAGGAATAGTCATATATCTTTGATTTGGATGTTCATGAATGGAAAAGGCAAAACTGAATATTGTCAAGCCTTTTTTCAGGTCTCTTTTTTGTGCTTAGTAGAGGAGTTTGAAGATGGTCATGAATAAAGGCAACAGGAGGAATTGTTTTTCCTGGGCTATGAGTATACTTCCAGATTTGGGTCCCATGCTCTTCTGCCACAAGTGACATAACAGTAATCTGCATGATTAAGAAGTAACAGAAATAATTTAATTTTTATTTATTTCATATATTCCTACCACCTGTGTAACCATAGAATGTCCTGAGTCAGTAAGGGCCCACAAGGATTATCGAGTCCAACTCCTGACCCTGCACAGACACCCACAAAATCCCACCCTGTACATCCCTGAGAGGATTGTCCAAACCCTCCTGGAGCTCTGGCAGCCTCAGGGCCATGCCCATTCCCTGGGAAGCCTGTTCAGTGCCCCACCACCCTCTGGGAAAACAACATTTTTCAGATATCCAGTCTATACCTCTCCTGAGACAGCCCAGCCATTCTCTCAAGTTCTGTCACTGGCCACCAGAGAGAAGAGATTGGTGCTGTCACTCCACTTCCCCTCACGAGGATGTTGAACACCACAATGATGACTCCCCTCAGTGTCCTCTTCTCTAGGCTGAACAGACCAAGTGCCCTCAGCCTTGTGTGGCTTCCCTTCCAGACCCTTCACCACCATTGTAGCCCTATAACCTAACCACATGCATGTTCTCACTAATGCCCTTTGGAAGACATCTGGAAATCTGGGGATAGTTTTGAAGTCCACGGATTTGGAGGCACCTGTCCTTTTGGGGTACAAAGTCCAAACACTAATTCCCAGGAATTAGCTGCTCTTTCCCGTCCAGCAGCATAGGCTCTCTCCACTGTGCCAGGTTGAACACAGAGCATGTGGGTGGGTAACTTAGAGGGAAAGAGCAGCTGCAGCATGAATCCAGTCAACTGGAAACCACAAGGATCTTAGGCACTTCAGGTTTTTAAGGGCTATACCATTTCTGCTATGGTCCTCATATGCACAGCAAGAAATAGATGTGGTTTAAAGGCTGGACTAAGGGATGCTGAAGGACTGTGTGCATTCAACAGGCTGCTTCTCAAACTACTCATCTCCTCGTACTGCCTGTTAATGGCAGAATACTTCTTCGTCAGCACAATCCCACAAAATCTTTAGTATGTGCTTAACTTTCTGAACTCTGAGCAGTCGCTCTGACTTCAGCACAACTACCCCTGGTGCAAAATTAAGTGTAGACATAAATCATGGCAGGACTGAGCCTGGAGTGCAGCATGGTGAATAGCTTCTCTTCAGGAAAGCATTTATTTCCTGAAGGCACAATTTCAGCTTAAAGTTTTCACATTTTTGAGTTATACTGAGTCAGTTGGGAAGCAGAATTGAAGGACAACTAGAAACGTCCAAAATACACGTTACTAAACACAGTATTTTCAAACTGGGGTGATAGACTCATACAGGAATTCAGATGCTGCAACAAGGTTTCAAAAAGAAGTGTCAAAGAAATTTGTTTTTTTCTGTCTTAGCTCAAATGACCAGGGCAATCATCTGGGAAGAAGAAGATTGGAGTTTAAATTTCCTCTTTGTTTAAAAGTATGAATGTGAATTTAAGTTTCCAACACCTTGAGGAAATTATATCTTAAACAATGGACTGTGGAATCTGGAAAGGTTGCATAAGGCCAGGTTTGTGAATCCAGTCCTCTTGTGATTTTTGTGCCCACTTATAAATGTGAAATATATGTTGAAAGTTGCTAGTTAAAAAAAAAAAAAAGAAAAAAAGAGAAGAAATATAGGTGGAAAAAAAATAAAAAGAGAAGAAAAAAGTGTCATATTGCCAGTGCGTTTAAAAGCAAGGTCATGGCACTTAGTCAAATCTTGTGCTATGGATGGAGCAAATAATAAGAAATTATTGCCAAAAATCCATAGCGGCAACTCCCAAACAGGACTTTAAGGCTCTCATGGTGTCTGAATGCTAAATATTTATCATAGTTCTATAAAATTTTACATTAATTATACTTCTTGCTTGTTTTACCTTGTCCTCAAGGGACAGAGAGAATTCTCTATTTGCTTTCCCTTTCAAGCACATCAAATCTTTTTTTTTTTTTTTGTAATACTCCTATTAGGCCATAAATCTCTCCAGTTTCCCATAGACTGTCACTAAGTCATATTGGTGTTAGTGCATAAAACCCACTGAATCTCACTGATGTGAGTCAGAATAGAGATGGAAAAAAATTACCAAACGCCAGAATTTTTATAATTACTAGAGTTAGCAAGACAGTCGTTAGTCAAGTTGCTCATGTTGAATTGTAACTTCTTTTTCTGCATTTGCATGTTGATTGTCAATGCTTTCTTATCTGTATAGTATCATACATATGACACAAATAAATGAGCTAATGAATAAATAATGACAATCAATAGAAACAAACATAGGATTGACTAACCTCCTCAGTGTTCTCACTGAATGAGATGCCAAAAGTAATCAAGTAGTATAAATTATAAAATATAAGTTCAGCATTGGAAAGTCATTGTTTCAATGTTTAACGGAAATTGTCGTGTGAATAACGTAATGTACTCCTATAAAACATTTAAACAGGTTTGTTTTGCTTTCAGCAAATGTCCATTTTTTCTCTCACTGAAGGAAAATATAAGTTTCCTGGTGCAGAACGGCTTCCAAAATCTTTCAAAATGGTTTCTGCAAAACGAAGTGTTTGCAATTTTTTTTATTATAGTGAAATTTTCCCCTGTAAGGGGTTGGTGTGTCACAAAAAGTAATTTTAATGCATTTTGCCAAGGACCTGAGGACTTAAAGCACATGTTTGTGAACAGAGACTTTTTGCAAGTGGTGAATAGTGAAATACTCCTATGAAAGTCATTGTTCTTGAAATAACATTGTGATAACTGTTTTGAACAGACGCACTACTTCTTCTACTATGTGCTTTTAAGCATTCCCACTCCTCCTGAATTTTTATATCTCCCCTTTCTTTTGTCGCTTTCACACAAATACACAGAGAAGCCCTGTTTCCATTTGCAATGCTTGCCACAAGCCAGCTCTAACTCAGAGGCACGGCTACTTCTCGCGGTTTCTTTATCTTCTTCATATCACTAATGACCCATTGGTCATATATTTATATGCAAGGAGAAATCCCACTGAGAACCACAATAGTAGTGGAATATTTTTGCAGCATCCAGTCCAAAGCAACCATAACGCCCAGGCTTACTATGAAACAGATACACTAAAAAACCACAGCAAACAAACAAAATTAAAAAAAACCCCAAACAAACAAACAAAAAACAGACTCCAAAAATAAAATTTCCAAGTACAAACAACTGTATGAATAAAGTGCCTTGCACCTCCACTTCACCACTGAGTGCCAAATTGTTTTATTAGCCAAAGAAGGCTCCAGTAGACAAAATCCAAAAAATTGCAAAGGCCCGTATTTTAGCCATGTTCTGTAGTGCCATATGATAATTTACAATCCCTGTGTATGGAGATAATACCACAGGGCATTTTTCTCTACTAGAATGCATATCTATTGTTAAGTAACTGATGACAAAGGCTGGCACATTATTAAAGCCTGGACTGAGTTCAAAATTTAATATTCCCCTCGCATTTCAAACAATTTTCAATGTCCACAACTGTCATCCAACATTGTTTCCAAGTTGCAATTCAGTGGGGGAAAAATAGCGATCCATGTAGGGTTTCACAGTGACACATCTGTTATGTTATTTATCTTAAGTGTGAAGACAGGAAGGAACCAACTTCCAGCCTCATGAATCAGAACCAAACATACCAGAAATCTAACAGAGAAGAGAAAGGGACAGCATCTTTGTGTGAATGTAAGTTAATGGAATATCATGTGGAACTGCTTTGGCCAGAATTACTCTCTCTGATTGCTTCCAAGTCTACTTATCATGATGTAAATCAGGAGGAGTTTCGTTAAGTGAATTGACTCACTTTGGCCCAAACAGCTGTAAAAGAGATCTAAATGAGGCACAGTATCACTGCAAGGGGTCAGTTGTCTGAAGCCTTTCCTTGACTAAAATGGTGTGACAAGCACTCTAACCTTTCAGACCTGAAATAGGTTTGTCTTCCAAGGCAGCTGCCCAACACTGTATTTTTAAAAAACATTTCTTGCTTTACACTTCTGTATTTTGGAACTTGCCCTTCCTACCCCTTGTCTGCAGTCCCGGCACACAATTTCATGGAACTTCCCAACATTTCCTGTGAAGAAAAAAACCCAAACTTTCTGAACTCTATTTTGCTTCGGGGCATCTAATCTTGAAAGTTATGTGTGCTGTTAAAAATTGGCTTTCAAATAATGGAATGAGGCCTTTAGGGATACTTTCTCTCTCTTATTTTATTTTTTTTCCCCTCTTCATAAGAAATTTCAGAGCTGCAGAGCCTCAAGCCAAAAGAAATAGTTGTACAGGCAAGTTTTCTACAGAACAAGAGGCATGCTGGGGTGCCTGCTAGAGGCTATTTTACCCTCTTGCATTCGCATGCCTCCCACAAGGATTCACATAGCAGATATGAAAATGAGTACATGAACTCTTGGGTGAACTTTTACATTGGCCTCACTTCCTTCTCTTGTCTTGGCCATTTCATGGAATCATAGAATAATTTGGGCTGGAAGTGATCTTAAAGTTCATCCAGTTCCAATTGTCCTGCCATGGGCAGGGACACCTTCCACTATCCCAGGTTGCTCTGAGCCCCATCCAGCCTGACCTTGGACTCTTCCATGGATGGGGCAGCCAAAGTTTCTCTGGGCAACCTGTTCCAGGGCCTCCCCACCCGCACAGTCAAGAATTTCTGCCTAATATCCAATCTAAATCTACTCTTGGTCGGTTTGCAGGCATTCCCCTTGTCCTGTCACTCCAGGCCATTGTAAATAGTCTCTCTCCATCTTTTTTGTCAGCTCCCTTCAGGTACTACAAGGGCACAATTAGGTCACCCTAAAGCTTCTCTTCTCCAATCTGTGCTGGGATTATAATTTTCATCTAACCAGGATGGGACTTTTTCAAAATGTATTGATATTTATGGGAATAAAGTCATTGCAGTTTTGGATGTGGTTTAGCCTGGCAGTTAATGCCGCACAGATTCTTGCTCACTTCTTCCCTCTCTGTGAGGTAGGGAAAGAATTGTGGGGGGAAAAAAAACCACCAGTAAAATTTGTATGTTGAGATAAGGGTTGTTCATTAAGACAAGAAAGGAAAAGATAATAATAATAATGATGATGATGCAATAGTAATAACAGTAATAACAACAAAACAAAGGAGTTAGGTACAGAAAAGGTAATGAAATTGTTCACTACCTGCCATCTCCTTACTGATAGGTATTTAGAAAACAAAGTTCTTACCCACAAATTACTAAATCACGACTGTTTCATGGTGCTACATGTGATAGAGGGATACTTTGCTTCTGCTTGTATTAGAATTTTCTTTTTTTTTTTTCCCCACAGAAACTACTACACATATATAGACTATGCTCTTTCCTACACTTTTGGGCCAAAAGAGATCACTATTTTTCTCTGGCATGACCTCCTCTGGCATTGAAAATAAAGCCTTGAAATTTTGCAGTGTAGCCCTGAAATGGCAAAATTTAATTGGAGAAAATGAATGAATTTTGTCAGATTTCATGTTAAAAATGGCTTTTCAAAGATTCATGCACAAAGGGAAATGCTTAAATTGTTTCATACACCAAACAGGCTGTTAAATAGAAGACTTTTACTTTGATACTATTATTATTATTGTTATTTATTGTACGTTACAATAAATGTACATATAATAAAAGCAGTGCCCCCAGTTGTGCCTTTGTAATAAAAGACATGTTCCCTTTCGCTCTCATTTCCTGACTCTGAGTGATTGCAAACAAAGGCACTGGCCATGCCAAGCTTCATACCCATGGTGAATCTTACACACTGGGTGTTTCCTCTGCAAACCATGACCATACACAGACCAATACAGATGATGTCACAGCTATGTGCCTGTGCCCACACCAGCACCATTGTACAGTTGGTGGGAAAGTTTAAGTACATGCTCTTGCCTTTCTATATTATTTTTACATAGAATTCACAAACTGCTTATTTTCCTGATAGTTAAACCAGAGATATTCCCTGGTTAGCAGAGTTTGCAGCCTTCACTGATCTGAATACTAAAAGACAAGCACAGGGGTCAGGTGTGATATGTTTCTTCCTGTTTCCCCACCCCAATAACCCACAGGGACCTAAGATAAACTTTATTTCATACACTGATGAGCCCTGGCACAATACAGATACATTTTTTGCCCCCAAGCCGCCAGCTAGCAGCACAACTGGGAAAATGCATTTCTTCACCTCCTGGGGTCACACTGTTTGCGTGGTGGTCTGTCCTGCATGAGTGAACCAGAGTACAAATATGTCTTTCTTTTTCCTGTGTGCTGATCTCTCGTTTAGCTTACCTACACAGAAGGTTTTTCAAATGCACTTAAAGGGTATTAACTTGTAGTTTCCTTACAACTCTCTGGTCAGGGTGCTGAGCAATTAATCGCATACTTTCTTTTCAGAAACTCAAATGGGGACTCCAAGGACTAAATCAAACTAAGGTGCAGAAATTTGTTTTACCATGGCTAATTATCCAATGAAAACTCTCAGTTCAGCAATATATCTGAAAACAGAGTGCTTGGACAGCCAACCTAGCATTTCAGTCTATTTATAATATAAAGCTTCACTATAGCCAAGGTTGTTAAGAGGTTTTTATGGTATATAGCATGAAGTTTTGGTCTCTAATTACTCCTTTAATCTTTGTTGGGCTTGTTCCTGAGAACAAGTTACACTTCTGCTTTTTACAGGATAAACAGCTTCCAGGAATGCCACAGGGGTCAAAGAGTGCATTTATTGAACACCACTCTATTTCAGACTAAATACTGACTGATCTGGTTTTGTTTAGTGGCATTGTAATTAATATAACTAATTAATGACTGACCACCCAAATTTTTTTTTTTTTTTGGCAGGGTATTTATACATACCCTCATTTGTTTCATGTGGTTCCTCTTCTACCTGGACAGGTCAGCTGTTTGGAGGGTTGTTAAATCCCGATATGTTAATATGAAAATTATGCTAAATAATGTTAAATATATGTTAATGTAGTGATTAAGTTAAATTTTAAAAACATACTGATGATGCCCGTTTGTGTTGTCAGATGAATGTCACATAAGACCACATCATTTATTTTATTTTATTACACTTTCAGACCACGTTCAGGGGTCCAGATGATACTTTGACTACTGTTAAAAATTCACATGAGGTTCTCAAAAATAAGGTATTTTCTCTACAGTCCTACAATATGTCAGGGAGACCGTTTATTTAGCAATGACATGACTTGTTCCCAACTTCTGGTAAACCATGGAGGAACAACTCTACTTTTTTCTGAATACTTTTCAAAACTGGTTTGAGATTCTGGGTAACTGGAGAATGAGCCCTTGTTGCAATTATAGCACTTGCAATAAGAACAGAACTTTCATTTACCATATATCCCCAAGTCATCATTAGCAGGACACAAGCATCAAAGGAAAAAGGGATATTTACTAAATTTTTGACATTTGATTCTGAAACAAATACCCCACACGACAATTGTCTACCTCTTTGCTCCCTCCATGTCATTCAATTTCCTCCATTTTCAGTCAAAGGGTGCATGAATTCCCTCATGGAAGAGGGTTCTGAAATGGAGAGATATCCCTCTGCAGACTTAACATCTCCTTGGGACTCAAATATTCTCCTCATCCAGGAGGATTTCTCAGGAACTACAGAAGTGCCAACACCCCTTGAGCACAGCAAATTAGAGATATCCCCCTGCCGGCAACACAGTTCTTGGAAACTCAGTCACCCATTGGAAGGAAAGAAGGTTTTTCTTGCCAGAAAGTCAATCATTCATGCATAACTTTTGTTTTCTCAAAATCTCTGTTTCACATACAGTGATGGTTGACCTGTATTCATGCATGCAAGTGAGACTTCATGCATGTGGTTAGCTCTTAATTCTTGGACAAGATTCTTGGACTCAGCTGAAGCTGGATAAAGATTTGACAGTTTGCTGGAGTGCTGACACTTCATCCTGCTTTGACCAATGTCTGCCTGTTGTAAAGTTATTGTGTAGCACTGGAAACTTACTGGTTGGTCACCAAAGGCACATGGACCACATCAGTTCACCACACTGGACTGGACTAGGATTTAGAGTGGTGCATGGTAAGCACATTGATTTTCTGGAAACTGCTGAACTTTGTAGGAAAAGAAAGGAAGACTTGTGAAGCAGTAGTAAGAGGTTCTTACTGAGAGGCGGCATATGATGGATGGATGGATGTATGGATGTATGGAAGGAAGGAAGGAAGGAAGGAAGGAAGGAAGGAAGGAAGGAAG